>JABCKS010025744.1:0-10771 GCA_018851325.1 Termitomyces sp. DKA19 | reverse complement strand
TCACCTAGCAGAGGGAAATCCAAAAATAACAAGTCTAAGGATCCTCACTACTTAGTGTGGCACATCAGTGGGTGGCAGAGGGATGAGAATGACTATACAGAAGGGCTGGAGCTAGCCCTAACCCTAGAAAAGTGCTTAACAAGGGAATACAGAAAGTTCCAGGGGTTTCTCAGAAAGGAGAAAGACCTTCAGAGATCTCCAGGGATCTGAAATAAGCCCTGGAGGTGTAGAACAAGCTATGGAGGCCAGAAATGGAAGTCCCCTGACATCAACCCCCCTCTAGTGTATGGCATCTTGATATGCAGGGTAAAAGAAGTTCTGGATTGCTTGGTCCACTGGTGAGATGGGATAGATTCCCCAGATAGCTTGTGGTGCATCTGGGTGCCTTCAGTGAAACTTCCTGATAAGCCCTGACATATGCATAAAATCCTGCAGTTCCCAGGAAATGTCCTTAATTCTGTAACCTTTCCACTTCACCTTATATTGTAGCTGTTGTCAGGATAGAAAACTATCCAGGATCTCCTCCACCTCATACTCCTTGCTGTCATTGACCACCACTGGAGGTGGAGGGGGTGCCAGGCATTGCCCAAAAATAGAGTCCTCTGGGGCCAGTGTTAGCTTGACCACATTGAACACTAGATGGAGCTGGTGCATTCCCACAGGGAGGTGGAGTTGATAGGCTAGGAGCCCTACCTGCCATTCTACTGTGAAGGGTCCTAATTGATGGTGCAAGAGCTTTTTTGACAGTTAGGTGGTTGTAATATTGGAGGCATCCAGGTAAACCTGATCTCCAGGCTGGTACTTGGGTGCTGGGGTTCTTCCATGGTCATAATATTGTGCCATGTCATCCTTTGCCTTTGCCAGAGCTGCCCAGGCCTCTTCCTGTAATCTCTTCATCCAGTTCACAAACTCATTCACTGCTTCATTCTCCAAAGGCTAGGCCCATGGCTCAAAGCCCATGTACAGGTGATGTCTGGTGTCTAAAAAGAAGGGCAAAATCTGGCTGGCTGTATAAACATGGTTGTTGTACTGGAACTTGGCATCAGGGAGGAGCTTGTCCCAGTCATCCTGGTGCTCATTGCAGAAGAGGTGGAGGTACTGCTTAAGCTCTTGATTTATGCATTTGGTCTGGCCATTGGACTGTGGATGGTAGGCAGTGAAGGGTGTGAAGCTTCACATTAAGTAGTCAGTAGAGCTCTCTGTTGAAGTCTGCTACAAATTGTGGCCCCCAGTCAGATACACAGGCATCAGAGGGGCTGTGGAGCTTCCAGACATTTCTCTGGTATAGGTTTGCAGTGCTCATAGTAGAGCAAGTGGTGTGAGTGGGGATGAAGTATGCTTGCTTGCCACATAAGTCCACCACTACCATGATGACATTGTAACCATGGGCATCAGGGAGCTCTACAATGAAGTCCACTGAGGCAATGCTCCGTTGTTCCATGGGGATAGGTAGGGGATGTAGCTGTCCAGTGGAAAGATGGTGTTGGGGCTTGGTCTGGAGGCAGAGATTGCATGTACTAGTGTAGGACCCAATATACTGGGATATCTGGGGCCACCAGTAGTTCCAGGGATACTAGCTCCAATGTTTTCCATTGGCCAGGGTGTCCAGCAATCCAGAAGTCATGGTGTTGCTCTATGATCCTCTGGCAGAGCTCTGGGATGTTGGGCACATAGATGCAGTCCCAGAAGGTCAGGAGTCCATCTCAGAGGGCCCATTCATCCATGCAGACAGACTTGGCACCAGTGGTATGTCCCAATTTTAGTGCCTGGGCTGCCTGAGCAATAAGTTCCTCCTGCTGACCATCCCAATTTCTATGCTAGATGTCCCAGAGGATGTCCACCTCCACTCCCTCAATAGCTAGACCTTCTATGGCTCAGATTGCAAACAATTTGGGCCAGAGAAGCATGATGTGGCTATCATCATCTCCTCTGGTACTATGGTCCACTTTCTGGGACAGAGCATCTGGCTTCCCCATACTCTGGCCTGGCTTGTGGTGCAGCAAGAAGTCAAAGTTGGCTAGATAGAGGGACCACCAGGCTTGTCAATGGTTGAGCTTCTTAGCTGTCTGGAAGAACTTGAGGTTCTTGTGATCCATCCAAACCTTGAACTTATGCCACACACCCTCCAGGAAATGCTGCCACTCTTCAAAGAACTGGATGATGGCCAGTATCTCCTTGTTGTGGATCTTGTAGTTGTGCTCTACTGCATACAGGCTCATGGAGTGAATGGCCACCAGATGCCACTTCCCATCCTCCTGGGCCTGTTGTGATAGAACAGCTCCAGTGGCAAAGTCAGAGCTGTTGGTTTCCACCTGGAAGGGAGAGTTATGAAAAGGTTCAAGTAGGAAGCTTTTAGGGGAAAGGCCATGTTATATGCCTGCACTTGAGGAGTAGCAAGCATAGATAGATGCATAGGGCTCTTTAATTCTAGATGTGGCTCTTCCTTTTCAATGATGGTGAACAGCTCAGACTTTCCTATAATAGTTAGAGGGGTTAGAGAAAATGATAAATGCTAAGTCTGTAAAGTTATTGAAGTTATCTGCTTGCAGTGAGGTCTGGGTGGATAGAGTACAGGCAGTCTAAATGACTGATAATGTGGCAGTTCTTATACCTGAATCTTTCTCTATATGCAGTAAACTTCAATTCTAGAAGTTTCCATGAGCAGTTGCTCAGATGGCAGGCCAGAACAGATCAAACTATCTTGTAGTTGTTGAGTTTCAGGTTTGATCATGGGTGGCATGATAGATGTTAAAGTAATAATGGAGGCAGCTGCTTCTAAACATTGTACAGTACTTTGGATCTCCCTCTGCCAGCTGTGTGATTAAACCATAGCCTCCAGAGGTCACCCTTACATAGACTATGGTGAAAATCTAGGATGCTATATGGTAAAACCTCCCTTTCACAGCAGTATGATGACTGAAGGCTGAACCAGATCATACTCAATCATGGTGTCTGAATGAACACACTTGATATGAAAGATGAGATGAGTAATGAGAAATATCAAAGGAAGCAGAACCTGATGATATGATCCCTACTAAACAGAAATTGTGGCAGTATGGGTAACAAGAAGGATGAAACTGGGCAGCCTTGCATTGCTATATATGCCCTGAAAGAACCCATTGCAAACACTTTTTAAAATCTTCTATCAGAAGAAATAAGGTCATACAGAGCAGAAAGTCAGCAAGCAGGATTTCAGCAGATATGGGAGCAAATCACCCAAGGCCAGGATTACTACATATCAGCCTAGGAATATGTACAACCCAAGCCCCACATTAAGTGCATAAGAGCATTCTCCTGTGCTAGGTGGGATGGTGCCAGCCTTTCTCTTGCATTGCAAAAATATGCCAAAACTGAAAATCCTACAAGTTTCTGACTTTCAGAAGCTTTATAGATATGTCCAGCAACCCAAAAAACCTCCGAATACCAGACTGAGGGATAGAGGTCTTGTATTGACCATGTAGTCTAACTGTTCATATTTTTAACACATTTAAACTGGACAGGATTACCGAGAGGTTGATTATTCAATATAAGGTCACAACCTGTTCCGAAGTTTCTGCCTGAAAGTAGATGTCAGCGCTCATGCATGGGATACTATGATGTCTCAAGACTCGCCGAGGAAGCAGTACAACTTTTCTGCTCCGTTGAACCTCCAACCCCCTCGTACCAAAGTACCTATAACTTTCGAAGTGCCAACATTGGTTCGCCCTTACCCAGTTTCCCAATCCGTCGATGTAGCGGCGCACCCCCACATCGAATGTCTCTCCAAAGGAAGGGACAGATTTCATATCCTCTAAAAATTGCCTCTCAAGCTTTCGATAGTAGTCACCAGTCCATAGCATCGCTTCTTTTAAGTTTAAGTGTTTGTTGTGCATGACGATTGTCACGATGTTATGATTATCATTCCCGCAAGCTTGTTCGACATTGTAAGAGCATATGTCCTGAAACAGAGCGTCAAAAGTGTTTCACTGGCCAACAGACGTAGAATACATACATTACAGAGGCTGATCATGTCAGCGCTGGCATTTTCCAGCCTTTGAAGGATCGGATCGTCGAAAACTTCCTTTGGGAGTTCGAGCTCGAAGTGTAGAAGTACGAAAGAGGGCATTGCGCCGATAGTATGGCGTCGGACCGAAAAATAATCATCAATGCTCCTGATGTGGTCTCCAGCACGGTCACCAGCCTCCTGTACAACTGCAGCCGTATACATATCAAATTTTTCAATGAACCGACGGCGTGCACTCTTGGACGCACAGTGCATGGATCTCTCCGAGAACCTGTTCCGATTTAGATTCATCAGATAGAGAAGGGATCCAAACGTACTGTCTAGCGATCTCGCCAAGGACGCACTCGTCAGCGGGTCTCTGCTTGTCAGGATTGCGTAACGCATCCATGACTATTGAAGCTAGTTGCTGGGATTCGTGTGGCGTTGCAATGTCGGTATATGCGTCATACACAAAGAAGAGATTCATGACATCACAACCCGCACGCTCTACATCTATCACAGTAGTAAGATAATATATGTGAACTGAAACTTAGAATCATAGTTTTACCTTTGCTCTCTAATGGGTATGCCAGAGATGCCAGTAGCTCTAAGAACACTCGAACCCAGAATTGCAAAGATCAACAGACGATAATACTAACCGAAATTGCACATATCGAAAGCTCGCTGGGCACGACAGCTGAGGGCATTGAAGCTTCGAAACCATGCAGATGATTCGGCTCTGGCCTGAGAGTGAAATGGATTTATCCTTCTTTTCCACGGCCAATTGACAAGAGTCTCCGGAAGGGTAATCTCACTCGAGTGAGTTGTCATCAGGATTCTGCAATGAGGTTAGCTACTAGCCAAGACCTGTTTTAAGTACAAGGAACTCCAGGCATCAGAAATTTCCTTTGATATAATTTGATATAAATCATCCGAAACTAGAGCCATCTCATAAGCAGATCTTGATTCAGTGACAAAACCAGACATATCATAAAATACGCCCTGGCCAATTTTGGCCAAGACAAATCACTAGAATTCCACATCCAAGTTCGGAGGCGATAAGGGACGCGGCCGGTATCCGAGAACCGAGACTGTTGTTAGCATTGAGATTCGATGGATGTTCCTTGGAGTGGCAGTCAATCTCCGCGCTCAAAGTGTTTGACAAGTTTTGTTCCTTCCTTCAAAATATGCGTATAAAGGAGGATTAGGATATGGTATATATATCGCGGCGTCGAATAAGTGAAAATTACTGTTTTTAAATTTCTTGTATGTCTCCACTTTGTCGGGTTATGTCACATGCGTGGTGCGCGCCGAATTGATCGAGATGGTTAGTGTATCAGAACCGCATCAAAAAAACACAGGCAGCTAGAGGTTAAAATATCGATCTTGAGACATGAGACTCATTTGAGGCCCTGATTGTTTGGTTGTTTGGTTGCAATTACCGGCGCGATGCGTGCGAACAGCTAAGTAAAGGGAATAACGGTGATTTCCTCAACTTGATGTATCCTGATACAAACCTCCCATAATTACCGCTTGTTTATCACCGGATGTGTGGACAAAGGCAGATTGGTGTACTGTCGGCCAGAAATTCATTTATGTATTGCAAGAAGACATTTGTTCGATGGTTGCTTGGCTCCGGCCGGGTCTGAAGTTGTTGAATCAGATTTCTTGACGAATTATTATGGGTCTAAGATGAGCCGACGGATAGTATGGAGGGATGACGTATCGCACAATAGATTACTCATTGATCCAACAAAGGTTGTTTTCTGACTTCATTTGTTGAGGTAGCTCGATAAGTCAAGTGCCGTCCATGTACTGTCTGTTCAAAGTGTCGACGACTATATCGCCATGTTGAAGTAACTTCCTGACATCATACATGCTTTCCTGGTGACCGGCTAGCTCCGAACAACAAGGATTATGGAATGCGTCATACGGCCATGTCATCTTGCCAAGACAAGCACTACTTCAAGCCCAGGGGAGCACCTAGCTTTATCTGTCTGATGAGAATCATCATAAAAGATTGAATTACCTTCTAACACCGATCGGTGAATAATATGATTACACTACGCCACTTTACTTACTACCGCAGAAACAGTGTTCCCAATGGACTAACCTCATCAGAAACCAGCACAAAATGAGTATAATATTGAATTGAAAATCAAGAGGGTGGGTACTGACGCCAGCTTTTCTCCCAGCGCATTTTGCAGACTTGAACAAACCTTTGGCTCTTGGTGTTGAGGACAAAGCGCGTCGCGTCAAGGTCACACCGCGAGTTGACCACGCTCAGGCCAGTACTCAGGGTCGTCTTTTTGTTTATACATATATATATGATACCTACAAAATCTCGAGCCCTCAGTCAACTGTACGAAAGACTGAGGGTGAGTTGCTTCGTCATATTAGATACTAAAAATCATACTTACCTTGATTGTAGAATAAACGTACTTACAATCTAGGTATGCATGAATAGAGTCATTTGTACGAAAGACTGAGGAATAAACATACTTACAATCTGGGGTTTACCTTCTAACACTTGGCTGGGGATTGGACCAGACAAAGGAGCATTTATGCTGCGGATGGTACACCAACAAGGCATGCCTGTGGCCTATAGGCAGGAGTTAGCACCGACCTGTCTGAGAACTGGCTATTGTACTTCTCAACAAGTTTTCATGGTCATCTGTTTTGTTCGTTCTTGCATTTTCCACGTATCTTGATGAATGGAATGGAAAAGGTGTATGGCGTGTTATCATGGGTTTTTTAGAGAATCCGATACCCAGACGACTCACAGCCAAGTTGAGATTCATCCTCAAGGGACTCTAAGGGTGAAATAAAACGTTACTTTAGGACTTATCTGAGTTATATGCTTAGTAATACTCTAAATACAGTGCAAATGGGTCAATGAGCCATTCCCTCGCGCTGACGTGTCACTGGGTTTCCCAGATTGTTATATTGTCGTCAAAAGCTACTACCATTATCGGTACTTGAAGGTAGGCATCGGAGTAATTTTTTCTTAGATGATAGATACGAGAATCTGCTAGTGAAAGCAAGGGTGTCAGTGCAAACAAATCAGACTGGGGGGTCGTACGACCCGGTCCCGTTGGACTAACACACCCATCATATGGACCTGGACCTACAACTCCGCCCACATTGCGTCTTCTCTTCCTCGAAAGTCTGCGACACTCATCTTGCTAGTTAGTATAACGTGTTGCCAATATAGCTTGTGCTTCATGTACCAATCTAGTCACTGTTGAAGCTACAACGGCCCTATAAGAGGTTCGCAATGGAATGGGGACCTTGATCTTGTTGTCCGAAAAAGGAAATCGACTATGAAGCCGCTAGCTGGACTCATTGAAGCGTGGAAATGCTGCTTGAGGTCATCCGGCACATCTGCCATCTGTGTTTTACGGTGAAAAAAAATACTCATTGAATGTGTAAAAATGTGCCTCCAGAAATTCTACAGGTGCGGGACCTCTGAACTAACTAATTTCTGGTAGCTGATTCAACACATGACACCTCCTTAAATGACAGGACAGAAGTGCTTCATGCATGATCGCGGGGCACTCCTCACCAATACCAGCTGGTATCATGATGAGTTCTTTGCATGCGCATCACTGTTCACACGTGTGGTCAATAGTCAATTACGTGTGAGAATGGAATGTTCGAGTAGCAATCTTGCCCACCTGACACACACGAAACGCCGAGAACAGCTTTCCATTATCCAATGCACGAGATGTAATTTTGTCTGAATTACGAATCTCGTGAAAATTGTTGACGATCTGTGGATCGTCTCAAATCTCCAGTATATCTCATTCTTCATGGGTTGATCTTGTGCTATCTAGATTCCCAGTCCGAAGACCCTGGATTTTGAAGGTCATGAGGTGCCATAGTGAGGGCACTTGACACATGTTGAGATTATGTCCGAATATCCAGAAAAGGATGACGCTACAGATATGCGATTATACTGCTGAGGAAAAATTGCGCGAATTTCAATTCTGGTACTGGCCGAGTTGCGATTGCGTGTGCGGTAAATTGATACACAGGAAGGATAAAGGTATTGAAATTCCGTACTCAATAATTCCACAGTATGCCTACCAATGATTCGAGGTCTAGTGAGCCCATTTGTCGCAAAAGTGAGGAAAATGAGGGAAAGCTTCAATTGGTTTTGGTTGTCTACTGGTGAGTATATATATCTGTCGCAGAACAAGCAACTTCAAGTAATCGAAGGTCGACAGAGGTAGGTGTTTCAGGTCTTTCTCTTCGCCTCCTGACCAAAATCCCAGCCAATCTTGATTTAGTTGATTGAAACTAGAAAAGGCGGTGTCTTGAGGCAGAGACTATATTCTTTCAACACCATCGTCTTTGAAAACAGAGCAAGGGTTTGAGTCAGTGTGAGTAACAATGTCCTGAAAGAAATATCGAGAATGTGGGGAAAAGTTGCTTGGCCTTGATTTGTCAAAGACGTATATCGATTAGCTTCAAGTTCTTCTCGATTGTTTAACATGTTCTCTGTTCTAACCAGACTTTGCGCCCGCCGAATGCCCAATTATCTTCCTGAGACAATCCTTGAAAGAGAGAGCATACCACATACGAGAGAGGCAATGCAGCACCATGTCACCGATTTCGTCGGAATCAGGGACAAGGTCGAACGCGAAGCTATATGTATTTGCATTACATTGTGAAGATGGTGCCTCAAAAGACTGTACTTATGCATCTTGACATATCAATCTTACCAAGCAACTGCCCAAACTTATTACTGTATAAGTGAGTGTGTATGGCAAGAATTGCAGGGGTGCGTTATGCTGGACCTTAAGAAAGCAGGCCTTTGTTATGCATGACACATTGTCCATCAGGAGACCCATCATCGTTATTCAATTCATACTGACTATCAAGTACATATGTCGACCGAAATAACATCAATTAGAGTTGATTTCCGGGAACAAAGTTGACAACTTTGTTTCTTCTATTTTTTGCAGGCCTACTGCTATGCCTAAAGCAAGCTCTGGTATTTCTTTGGCTTTTGCTTCCCAGATCAAACATCTGGAGTCAAGTTTTAGCATAGTTGCTGAGGGGGCAGCAATGATGTGTCACTTGATCCTGAGGTCTTTGTGTAGCCATTGACTACAGATAGAACAATCTTGCGTGTTTCATGCAGTAGCTGAATCAGACTGAAACATCGGATTAGACTAGATATGTTGTGAATACAAGATGTTATCCTTATGTAATCTACAGGGGCGCATCAAAGGCCGCCCATTGGTGTCTAACTACAGCTCAATACATGGTACATGTGCAGGAACTAAGGTAATTGCATGGTACATGCATGAAACATAAGGTAATGGTAACCTTGCTGGTTACACGCCTCCTCTTCAGACCATTGCACAGTCTGGATCAGAAACATTGAGCCCAAAACATGGGCTTAATGGGTGATTACAAACTATGAGTGCCAATGTTCCACTACCAGGGGGCATTGCTGGAAGCAATGATCATCAAGACAACATGTGGTTACCCTGCACTCCACCAGATACATCTGGGCTGTTCAGAGGACCCATTCCAGTCCCACTGCCCATGATGCAAGGACTCACTCATTGAGTGCAGTGTCAGTGCAGAGCATAAACAGGAAAAGACATCAAGTACACCATGTATTTACTCAGTCTACAGTAAATTACAAGAAAAAACATGCTGTGAAGTGCACAATCTTGTCAGTAACTTGTTTTAAGTTAACAACTCAATGTTACCTAAAATATAGACAACAGTATAGGGCTTTTCAGCCCTTGTTGCTGCTTGGTGGCACTCTGCATGCTACTGTCATCTTTGTGCCCTCCTCAGTTTTAATGTTAATCATGGAGGGGAGAGGCTCTGATTCTGTTGTCAGTGAGGTTGTTGGACCTCCTGCAGCAGTAGCATCTACCATAACACAATTAGTTAGTGCAATATTAGTTGCAGCTCCAAGAGTGGGCATCATACCATGCATGATTGTTTGCTTCCATAGCTGACCCACATTTGGGTCCATTTATAATAGAGGCCAGTAGCCTCAGGGAAAATGTTAGATGTGCTTTCTTCCATGTGCTTGAAGAGGAGGTGGTAGTGATCCTCCTTGGTCATTTCTTGCCAACCATCTCAGAATGGGATGGCTGGTGAGATTCTGTATACTTCTAGGCACTGTATGTGCTCATTTTTGACATCTTTGAAGATGTCAAGAGACATAGTTGGCTGGTGGAACTGTTGTTCCAGGTAAACCATGCCATATGTATAGGCATGGTCCACCCAATCCAGCAGGATTCAGTTGTGCAATAAGATGCAAATCATGTCATTGTCAGAAAAGTTCTGTACCTGATCATCAGGTATGTGAACTTGGCATAATTCAATTTGGGACACAAACTGGCCCACCAGCAGACACCCTGGGTTAGCCACATCATACACAGTAGCTGCTTTGCAATACAACCCAGGATATGCCATGACCAGTGTGAGCCATCACACAAGGGATATTTTTCCTGTACTGTCAGCACAGAGTGCTCTACAAAGTGCAAACCAAAACAGGGTTTGCCAGTGCATTCAGTAGACCACAATGCCCTGCCAGGTGTTCTCCAACCATGGGTGACCATAAATCAGCATGTATTGCACTATTTATTTGAGGTCAAATAGCCTTTTTGGATCAGGCATACACATGATGTGCAGTGCAGTAGTTCCATCTTCTTTGGTGTACAAGAAGCACATGGGAATATGGCAGCTCTCAACAAGGGGCATGTCTTCAGGCCCCTGTATTGTGTTGATGAAATTATGGTATACAGGATCAGA
>JABCKS010025743.1:0-10805 GCA_018851325.1 Termitomyces sp. DKA19 | reverse complement strand
TAGGATCAGCATGTATACATGGTTGGTGTATAGTAATTGCTTATACTCAGTCCATTATGAGAGACTGACATGTGCTTGGATTAGCTGATGCCAAGGAAGGTTCACATATGAGTACTTATTCACTCAAATGTGTTGACCTCCCTCTCCCCACACTTGACTATCTTAGGTTCATGAGAATCTAGAAAACTCATTGAAAACACCCTGATTCTCAATGGTCCATGCATGGAAAAAGAAGTTTCAATGAAGAGGAGAACAGAGGAAAAGAAAACAGAGAACTGCTGTTGGCTTGGGCTTCCCAGGAAGTGAAGCACTAAGGCTGCAAAATTGAGTTTTCTTGGGTCTATAATTTTATTAGTTATTTGAATTTAACCCTTCAAACAAGAGCAGGAAGCTCAAGTAAGATAAATCAAAATTGAGATCAATTCCACTTAGTTCTATGCTATACAAAAAGTGTGTAATTAGTTTGTAAAGGAATTTCTTGCAACTTTGTCAAAATAAAGTTTGGTTGTATCACAAGATTAAAACCTGGATTTTTCATCTGTATTCTCCCATGTAGCATCTGTGTAAGTATTCTTGTTATGGTCACTAAGCCTTTCTTGTTCTTGTACAAAGCTTAAGGCCCTGTAAAAACTGGATCTGGGGGGATCTGGGGGGATCTGATGATTTGTATAAAAATATCACTTATTCAGATGCTACATGAAATCTTGACATAACTTGAATTCAACTATTATTAACACTAGTTATGCTCTATACTGAATGCATGGGTCTAGCTCATTGAGGGCTTCACTCCAAACCTGTGACTGAGACCCAGCCTTAATCTTGCTGTGCTTGCTTAGGGCTTTGACATCTGACTCAATGCTTAGTCCCAGTCCCAAGTAGAAAAGATTGTATTAAACTGTACCTAATTAGATCAAATATAAGTTGATGCTCCAGTCCAGTCATTAAGTGTGTGGGTTTAGTGACTATAGGCTACTCACCTTCAGTCCAGTAGAAAAGACTGAGGGTGTTGTCTATGGGGAATCTGAATATATATGTAAGAGAACAATGGGGCTTTGTCCTTGATATACAAGCAATAGTGTCAGTGCCTGACAGATGTTAAGGGTGGAGCCTGGCACAACACAATGAATGTATGTATGTCTGTGGTGCATTACTGCCCAACCAGGTAATGGAAGAAAGAGGTCTTGTAATCTCAGAAATCCAATTGCAAATGCCTTCAGAGCCTCAGCAGTTGCATTCTGAGTGCTCTGTGATCAATCCATATGAGGTTTAGTCAATTTTGGCCATGCCAAAGCTACTTTCTGAAGGCCAGCATTAGAAACATGGAAACTCAAGATGAATCAAGTCAAATCTATGCAAGCCCAGAAGAGGCTCAATGAGAGGAGATGCACAAAGTGGATGACTCCTTAGTCCCATTGATTCTTTTAGTGGGGAAGGTGACAGCAAGCTGGACCAGCCACATCCTGGACAAGAATGATGCCAAATGGGCCACTAGGTCATATAGTACAAACCTTGGACTTTTGATGGTGCAGCTTTGGGAGTACGTTTTCAACATGCTTGCCACCTCACACCCTAATTACAAGTCATATGCAAGTTAAGCCTGGAAGAGCAATGATTGTTTGGCTTGCTCATTCATCAAATAGGCAATATCTTCAACAGAATGGAAGTTATGCATTGGTGATTGGGACCTAGTGGCCCTATGGGCATACTTGAAGCAGAGACATGGTGGCACAGCAACAAGTATGCTTGTTCCAGGAAGACCTTATGACAAAATTCTCCTCCTCCAAATCCCCCATTAAAATGGCAGATGGGATGATGGCAAGGATCAAACATGCTTTTAATGTTGGAGAGGTCACAAAGGAGCTCCAGTCAATTGTAATACTCTCTGCCTTCTCTAACAAGTTCTATGTACATATTTAGTCCATTATATTGTGACATCTCACTGCTGCTGGCAATGTGAAGAAATATAGGCCCTCTGAGATACAATGATTCCTTGAGGGCAAACAGACCTTGATTGATACAGATAAACTATACCCTGCAGATATGGTTTTGGCTGCTGCATTGGGAGCGAAATCCTTGAGGTATGCAAGATTGATCTACAGGGGATGTATGTAAGTCAAAAGGCTGGCCAAATTTCACAGGATACACATTGTTAATGGTGGGGAAGACTGCTGAGGACTCCAAAGCAGCTGACTTGGCATATTACAGGGCAGAGGACAAAGACAAAACTTAGGTGAGCTTGAGAATTACAGTCACACCTTTGGGCAGATCCATATTTACTTGCAAAGATGATCCAGGGTTTATTGCTGCATACATGGCAGCCTGAGAAGCAAAGAACTCCCCAGTAACAAAGGCAGAATTTGCAGGCCTAGCATCTAATATGCTCCTATATGTAGGTTCAATCAAGGAGGTCAAGGCACAATATTTGACATCTTAATAGTGCTGATGGAAGAGCTGAGAGCTGGAATTGATTGGAACAAACATACTGACTACAACCAAGCTGACAAGACAATGTTACCAAGTTCCACAATACTTGTTGAGGGGCTGGTGATTCAATGATGTGCAGGGCATAGCCAGAGGGGTTATCAGGGTCAAGGCATAGGGAACTTGGGGACCAGTGATTCAGTGATGTGTACAGTGTAGGCAGGGCTCAAGAAGTGGGTGGAAGGGGTTCAGAGTATTAGAAGACATTCCATCAAGCTGTATGGCTTAGTGGAGTGTTTCCCAACATAAAGTAAGCCCAACAACCCACATGGCTGATAGATCAACCCTCATAGTAAGCAATATGTCTGGCAGTGAATCAGCTAAGCACCACAAAGAATATCAATGAAGTTGGATGAGAAACATCACTAATGTGCAGTTACCAACCCTAGCAATTCCAGGACAAAGGGGGATATAAACTGGCTGTATGTGCTGGGTTTACTTTATGTTGGGCAGAGCTGGTCTTGGAGTGGCAGGTGATACTTGTAGGGCAGTAGAGGAAAATTGATGGGGTCCTAACATAGAGTCTAGAATATATTTGGACTGTTAGTAAGCCTAAAAATCATGACCAATGACTTGAAAAGCCTGTGCACAGTTTGAAATGATGCTTTCTATTCATCACCCTTCTTAGTATACATATTGTTATAGCCTCAATGGATATTCAGCTTAGTGAATTACTATGTATCTTGGAGGTTGTTAACAAGTTGAACAATAAGCAGGAGAGGGTAGTTGTTTTCTGCATTGAATGTACAGTAGTCCTAGACTAGACACAGAGAGACATCTTTTTTCTTAATAAAGAGAAAGACATTGATGATTTTGATAGGATCTGGACAGCTCCAAAAAAAAGTTTCAAGAAGGCTTCAAGCCTCACCTGCTTTTTGGGTACAAGATAAACCTTAAAGGCCTTCAGCATGGTAGGCACAGATAGCAGCACATTATTGTGGTCTGTTTCCAACCAACTCAAGTTGGTAGATTGCTAATGAAAAAAAAGGGGCTAGAGAGGGTTCTTGAGACCAACAAGATTGTTAACAATAGATGAGGAGTGATAGCAAAACAACAATAGCTAGTCATAGTTGCTGGTACTAACATCAAAGAATCATAAAGTACCCATAACTAGTACTAGTCTTAATAAGATTGTTAAGAATGGCAAAAGAAGAAAGCTTAGTGTTAGAAAAGTGATCTGAATCTCAGGAATGAGCAGAGAAGAACAAAGTCTTGCATGATTCTTTGATGATAAGCAAGTATAACAGATAGATATATATATACTATGATGTAATCTCATGCCATTTGGCTACCATGCAGGAAACCAAAAGGAAGCCTAGAACACATGGGACCAGATAGGATAGCTGACAGTAGGAAGGGTGTATGTGTGAGGGCAAGTCAGTAAAGATCCCAGAGAATAAGAATCATAAGGTGTGGGGTAAAGTGAAAGTGCAAGTGGGGAATGTAACTATTGCTAGCCTAAGTTGCTAGACAGTAATGAAAGGTTGCTAAGTCACTGGGTAACAAAAAGGCCAAAGGAATGAAGACTAAAGAGTCACTAAAAAGGTCACTAAGAAAGGGGTGGAGCTAAGTTGCTAAGGTAAATGGACTAAGTGGCTGGGAAGGAAGGTGAAGCAAATGTTGCTAAAGCCAGGGAGGAAGGACAAGAAAGACAAGGATGGATTGCTAAGGTTGGTAAGGGCTTAATGACAGGAAGGAGATGGGGAAAAAGGGAGTAAGTGAAGTTAGTAGAAGCTGGGGAATGAGTGCAAACTAATTGCTAGCTGCAGTTGCTAGTGTTGCTAAGATAAAGAATGCTATAGAGTACCTATACTTGATACCCATGCTAAATGAAGGACAAGATTGCTAAGGCTTGTCACTAAGCCATTAACAATGATAAGAGTGAATAGAAAAGAGATCTGAAGCTGGTAGGCTGAGAGATACTGAGGGGGATGATACTCTGTTTTCTTCCTTGCAAAACTGGGTATGTAGAGGAAGTATTTACATTGTTTGTAAGTTTAGTAGTCAAAAAGGAAAGATTGTCACTGCAGGCAATGGCATCTGCCAAAGTGTCTTTAATGCATACTGGGTGTCAGTATAGTAACCAAACATATGTATGCAGTGTCAGAAAGTGCATATCACATATCAAATGAAAAAGGGGAGTATATCAAATGTCAGTGTAGATGTCAGTCAGGTATACTGGTAAGCAAGACAAGAAAAATGAAGGGTAAGGGAGATCATGTGTTTTTTAGTACATGTTTTGAAAAGGGAAGTATCTATGTTGCTAAGGGATGTCACTAGTGATTGTTGCAAAAGGAAGGTGGAAGGTCTTGACCTTCTCATTCCAGACCTAAGGGCTAGACTCTACATGATGAAGCTCATTATCTAAAGTCTTGTGGTTGCTAAGATCTCATGCAAAAGTGTCAGGACCCCACCAACTTCACTCTGCCAACCCCTGATAAGCCTGCCACCTCTGGAAACCACCCCTGTCTGACCCCTGAACATCTCTTCCCTCTACCTGAACCCTGCCTGCAACTTGTGCCTCACTAGATCACCAGTCTATATATTCCCAAGCCCTAGCTCCAATGACTTTCCAGGACCCACCTTGCACATCATCAGATCACTATTGCACATCATCAGATCACTAGCAACTCAGTTTTCTGAGTCCTGACATTTCCTCAGAGCCTGCCCTGACCTCAGAACAATCCCACACCTACAAGTTGACCATGAGCTTGCTTCAGACCATATCCAGGCCCACTGCAACAGAAGCTAAGTCCCAGGCAGACACTGCCCACCTAAGAACCCCCTACCTCACCCAACTCTCTCTGGAGACCCTAAGTATATAGCCCCAAGCCCTCCATAGTTAGTGTCTAGTCTTGATACTGCCTACTTTTGCCTACTTTCATCTCTTTATTTACTCTGTCTCCTGTCTCTTTCTCACTCTCAATCTACTCTTTTTCTTTCTCTTTTTCTCTCTCTAGCATGCTTGTCTCAGTCTGCAAAACATTCCCATACTCTGCTCATTGGACACTCAATGGCCCACTACACCACACCCTTCTATTGGCCCACCACTGTTTATACTGTAGACACCTATGGTAACCTGATTGCACCAATCTATTATGTACAACCTCTAGTCATGCCTCAAAACAAGCAGACTCCCTACCCACATCTACCCTCCTTCCAACCCTTGCACTGGTACTGGCCAATGGCCACATACAGATTTGGGCTGGGACCCTTGGTAAGTCAGGGACCAGCTCCTAACTAGTGTTCCCTGATGCCTCCCCCTGTACAGGACCCCTATGCAAGACAATACTCAGAAGACCCATCAGGAGCTCTGAATGTAGGGTGGAATGCTCTAAAACCTGCCAACACTGGTTTCTTTGTTGCTGGAGCAGGGCACGCACCAGAGACTGAGGGCTACCTACTCCTAGCCTTGACTGTACACCCAACACCTCCTCAGAGGGGTCCTATAGCAGTTCTAGCTGTCCATATGCCCCCTACACCTATGGGGCTTGGAAATATGCCCTAGATAGGAGGGAACCCCTTGCTTTGGCAGGGAGAGTGCATGGCAGACTGCTCTTGGCAGTGTAATGTGATCCTATGGGAACTTTGACTTTCCTGAGTAGACTTCTCCCAATGGAACCAGGATCTCTTCAAGAAACTGGGGCAAACCACCTTGGAGGCTACCACCAAGGTCTGGGCAGACTGCCTGGTAATGTCTTTTAAGCTCTATAAGTAGAGAAACATATTGGCATGAGCCCTCAACCTTCTTTGAGGTGACACCTCCATGCAGAATGAGTTACATGACCTGGTTGGGAAAATCCACATGTCACTATTGCTGGGAAGGTTTGAGGACCCCTTCAACCCTATTCACTCCTTCCATCTATAGTGGCAAAAGGATCCAACACTCCACCAGCCCACCAACAGCCAAAACACTGGAAACTGATACCAGGAGGATCTGGACATGGCTTCAACTTTACTCTAGAACTTCAACCACTCCAGCACACTGCTCAACCAACCTGCAGCAAAAACAGTAGGACTCTTAGCTCAACCTCACTCCAACTCAGCCTCAAATGCTGGAACCCTCTGTATATAGGATTGGAATGGCTAAGGAGCCACTGCCCAGGCCCAATAGGCTACATCAGCCATGGAAAACAGCAGGGACACCTGGTCTGAGCACACTCTCAGTTACATTAACAAGGAACCCTACAGGAAGCCCACAATGGACACCCCACCACCTCAAAACTCCCAAATCCAGAACCCCTCCCACATACACTTTGACCCCTATAATTGTCCTCTCATCTATTCACACCCTTTTCTCCCCATGCACCCCCCCCAGTACTAGTACTGACACCAGTGCCCATAGCAGCACCTGGCCCCTGCCTAGGCCCAGGACTTCTGGGAGGCCTCTTCAGACTCCTTAGGGGATCCTTCAGACTACTGGGGGACTCCTTTGAACAACCTAACAGACCCCTAAGATGGGTCCTTGAAGGACCACCCTCTGGGCTAGAACAAGGTGGAGCTTCTATCAGTGGAGGACCTCTGGGAGGAGGACTTTCTAGAAGGTGGGGCCCCACTGTAAGCACATTCCCACTAGGAGGAGTGGGGAACTACTGCTCCTACTATTACAATGCCACCTGATAATGTGCTCCTATGCTGTCTAGCTGCTATACAGGAAACTGAAAGAAAACCTGTAAGTACACTGGAAACTAGATAGGGTAGCTGGCAGTAGGAAAGTAGTGAGGGCAAGTTGGTAAATGTTCCAGAGAATGAGAGCTGAAAGGTATTAATGCAAGGAGGAGTGCAAGTAAAGAGTGTTGCTAATGCTAGCCTTAGTTGCTAGATGCTAACAAAAGATCACTAAGCCACTAAGTGATAAATGAGAAAGAAGTGAAGACAAAATAATTACTAAGAGAGTGGGAGAGAGGAGTTGCTAAGGCTAAAGGAGGACTAAGTGAATAAGAAATGAGGAGGTAAGCAAACATCACTAAAGGATAGGGAAAAGAGAAGGAATAACTTGCTAAACACAGTATAGAAAGGAATGGGGAAGTTGCTAAAGTCTGCAAAGGCCTAGCAATGAAGGAGTGATGAGGACAAGGATGTGAGAAAGGCTGTTAAGGAACAAGGGACAAAGACAAAGACTAGTCACTAGCTATAGTCACTAGCATCACTAAAACACTAACACATTATAAGGTACCCATACTTGGTACCACATTAGATCAAAGACAAGGTTGCTAAGGCTTGTCACTAAGCTGTTAAAAATGACAAGAGTGACCAGAAAAGAGATCTGAAGCTGAGGGAGAGATACTGAGAGCAGAGTACTTGGAAGCTTTGTTGGTTGGTTGGTTGGTTGGTTGAGAACTAGGTATGTACAGGGAGTATTTATACTCTTTATAAGTAATGTAATTGAGAAAGAAAAGATTATTGCTAAAAGTAATGGTGTCTGTCAAGATTTCTGTGATACATACTGAGTGTTAAGATAGTAACCAAATGTAAGTATGCAATGTCAGAAGTGCACAATATGTGTCAAATGGAAAATGAAATGTCAGTATCTGAAGTGTAGATGCCATTCTGGTACGTTGGTAATTGAGACAAGATGAATGAAGGGTCCATGTCACATGTTCTTTTAATCTGTGCTTTTTGAAAGAGAAGTACTAGTGTTGCCAAGGAATGTTGCTAGCAATTGTTGCTAAGGGGGTTCTTGGCCTAGTCATTCTAGATCTAAGGTCTAGACCCTACATAGCAGGGCTCATAATCCAAAAAGTCTTGTGGTTGCCAAGGTCTTGTGCAACAGGCTACCTCATTTCTGTCCTAGGGTCCAGACCACACATGATAAATGATGTGACCTACTTGTAACCTATAAAATGAGAATCAATGAAATAACAAATGTGCTGTCCAGATAAGATAGTCAGAGATGTTAGTAACTGTACTCAGTGACAGATGGGTCTTATCACCCTCCACCCCAGAACCTGTCAGAGGACTTCCATTTCCAACCTCTGTGGCTCATTCCAGCACCTCTGCAGCTTGTTTGACATCTCTGGGGCTCATTTCAGACCCATGGAGATCTCTAGAGACCTGAAAAACTCTTTGCATTACCTGATTGATTATTTTTCTAGGGTTAGGGCTAGCTCTGGCCTTCTGTACAGTCATTCCCATGCCTCTGTGACCCACTGATGCACTGCATCAAGCAGCAGGGATCCTTAGACTTGTTCTCTTCAGATTCCCTCTACTAGGTGATTAGTTACTGCTTGTATCTTTGTCTACTTGCTAATATACTTTGGATTTCCTCTGCTAGCTGTGTGACTCAGATAGGCCACTCCCAGAAGTCATCTTCACAGCAGAACAAATCTCCTAAAACTAGTCTAGAAGCCCCTCATAGTCTGTAAGGAATCTCTGAGCCCCTATTAGTCACTTTCCCACCAGAATTAAACATTGCATAGTTCTATGTCTCAGCTTGCCAACCCAGACACCCCCTTAGAGGCTCCAGACCTACAGGATGAAGCCTGGAATTGCCTGCTACACCTAGAAAACCAGGTGCAACTGATGCAATCATCTCTCACCCACCACACAACCAAACTCTCTACCCTCTACCAAACTACAGGACATATCTCCCAATTGCTCCAGACACTGTTAGAGCACCTACCCCCTATCTCTGCACCTCCCCCAGTAGCAGAGCCAACCCCAGCTGCTCTGGTAACCACTTTCATGGCTTCAATAACCCTATGGCTGCAGATTCTGTGCCCTGTGCTCCCAGATGTGTACAATGGTGCTCACTCCAGTGTGGAATGCTTCTTCCAGTCCTGCCTCACCTACATCCACCTCAATACTGGCTGTTGCTAACCTCCTCAGTATGACAATTGCTGGGTGGACAATGACCCAGAGGGGTGTTGGTACCCCACTGGCACCCAACTATGCTATAAGTGTGATAGCACTAGAAAGGGATGCTCTTACCATAGTCACTCCTCCCACAGTCACAGTGGTCAGTTTGTTGCTAGAATAGTGACAAGAGCAGCTCTTGTGCAGCAGGTAAGAGTCTTCCTTGAACATCAAAGGAAACTAGCAGTGGCTGGAAAGGCTATCCAAGCTAGGCATTGAAGCCTCAACTTGCCTACTTTCCAAGATGGAACAATGGCATCTGGTAGTAGTGTCACTAATTGAAGGGTATAGGGGAAAAGCCAAGCAGCAGTAACAAGTGATGAGGAGAGTAGCAGTGGAGAGGCAGAGTGGGAGGTGTAGAGGAGGGTGAAGGGGAAGGGGAGGGAGGTTGGGGGAGGGTAGGAGGACAGGGTCTTGTCCTGCATGCTCCTTTTGTACATAGCTATGTTGGGTTTTTGTAATGCTGGAGTTTTCTTTAGCCAAGCCTGGATAAGGTACAGAGATCAGATCAGGTGCAATAAGGCAATAGGTGGTTCAGATAAGATAAACTGAGAAGATGAGATTACAGGGATTGGGTGGGGATAAGATGAGTGAGATAAGATGGGGGTAAGATAGTGGAAGGAGATAAGATGGGTGAGATTATAAGGATAAGGTACTTGATCTGGCTACAGCAGCATCAGAAGTTGAGGATGAGGTTGACCTTGTACTGGGCTTCTCCATTGGCCTCAATGGCAGGAGGGGGTTTGTTCTGCTGGCTGGGGAGGGGTTCCAAGTCATGTTGCTTCAGAAGTCAGATATGGAAGACAGGATGGATCCCCTTCATTCTAGTGGGAGGATTGAGTCAGTATGCATAGAAGGATACCTTACAGAGGATCTTGAAGGGTCCAAGGCATTTGTGGTCAAGTTTTGGGGAGGGCCACTGGGTCTTGATGTTCCTTTAGTCAAGCCAGATAAGGGACCCTATGGGCCAGTCTGGAGTTGGGCTCTGGTGAGCATCCATATGCTTGTAGTAGGCCTGGTTAGCAGTTCCAAGTTTGTGCTTGAGGTATTCCTGCAGGCCCTAGGGATCCTGGGCAGTAGCATGAGTGGCATGAGAGGGAATGTCACAAAGAGAGATGGGTGAGCCAGGGGTTATACCCTTTATTTATGAAGAAAGAGGAGACTCCAGTGGCTGAGTGCAGAAAATTGTTATAAGTAAATTTGGCAAGAGGAAGTTCAGCACACCAGTCATCCTGCAGGTAGTTCATATATAGCTGGAGGTACTGCTCCAGGGTCTGGTTAATGCACTGTAGTACTTGGTTAGAGTAATACTGTAAGTTCTGGGGCTTTCTTGAGGTCTTAGAAGGTCTACTCTGCTTCCACACTAGTTGCTTGATAACTGCTTGATGTTGAGGTGGGTTTCTTCCAAAATCTTGTTTATTTTTGAAGGTAGAGGTGTCTCAACAAACTCCAGCCTAAGTGATTCACTC
>JABCKS010025742.1:0-10809 GCA_018851325.1 Termitomyces sp. DKA19 | reverse complement strand
AAATTGCGCGGGCTACTTCTGGTGTTGTATTCACACTTGTTCTCACGTTGATCCAACATTGGTTGGATCAGGGGTTCCGCTGCGGAGGAAAGGACAGAAGTCATTATGTACCTGGGTAGGTTGTGAATCAATGACATACTCCGAGTCGCATACATCTACCGAAGAAGCCTCGAAAAAGCCCCATGATCAATGCCTCCAAACAATCTATAGTGTTGGTCCCTTCCACTCCGCATCATTTGTCAGATAGCAGGTCTTCGTGATGACAGGAATGAATGGAAGGTAGGTCCACAGCTCATGGACCGATCTATGAGTATTGATTAGATTGATCTTCTGGAGGGAGAAGCCGGAGAAAAGATAAAGGATATAAATCACAATCACCTGGAAACTTCTTCTTTCACTTGCTAATAAGATACTTGTTACCCTCATGTCCGACTCTTCTGACTATGTGATCATTGGTGCTGGCCTTTCAGGAACTGTTCTGGGTGTCAGGCTCTCTGAAGACCCTACAGTTGTTGTGACAATCCTGGAGGCTGGTACTGCTCCTTTCCATGACAATGACATTGACACCCCTGGTGAACAAATGTTGCAAAGGCTTTTATTATCCAATGGTCTGATTAAATTATTTGCAGGATACTTTCGTAAAAATGTGGGGGTGCCATCGAAGGACTGGGCATTCTTGAGCACTCCACAAAAGAATCTGGGTGATCGACGTGTGTTTCTTCCTAGGCAGGTGTGCAACTGATTGCGACATTTCTGTAACTAATCCTGTGTTGTGTAGAGGAAAGAATATCGGAGGCACAAGCTTGGTATGCTATGGTCCAGATTCGATCAAATTCTTAAAATCTGACCCGGATCCATAGCTCAACTTTATGGAATACAACCGGTATGTGTTATCCTAGTCCAGGATACAAAATAAGACAATATTTTAGCTAGTGCGTCAGCAATAGAATACGACTGTGAGGTCACAGTAACACGCAGTGCGGATTATAACTAAATCGGTCGCTTACATAGCACTGGAGAAACTTGGATCAGAAGGATGGAACTGGAAGAATCTTGTTCCATATTTTAAAAAGGTAAGTCAGATCAGACCATGCACTGTGCCGCGGTCAATTCTCCACCTTAGTCAGAGACCCTTACATACAAAGACCAAGACGCAGCCAAATATGGCTTGACATTCAACAAGGAATACTATGGGACATCTGGACCTTTGCAAAGGACCATCCCTCGGTATCTCGATGATATAGCTCTGCCCTGGATCGAATCAGTCAAGTCGTTCGGCGTCACAGCCAACCCTGACCCGGTAGGTTCACATTCTGTATTTCTACCATTCTGTCAACCCGTCTTGCAGAACGCAGGTGATAATACTGGGACCTGGATCACGACCGGAACACTGGACAGAAAATCAGTTAGGAGCTCAGCTGCAAGCGTAAGTCGAAGCGCCTTCCTCTATATGCAGCACCTGAAGCAACACTAGGCATATTATGAACCGAATCAATCACGCCCTAACTTGAAAATTATCTCAGGCGCAGAAGTCACGCGCGTCATTGTATCAGGGAATGATACTTTGGTAGCCACTGGAGTCGAATATCTCCAAGACGGAGTTTTACGCACGATCAACGCCACTCGAGAAGTTGTGTTAAGTGCCGGTAGTTACAAAACACCGCAGATACTGGAGCTTTCTGGTATGTCGAGGTCTTTCTTCCAAGGGAAGGGAATGACGGATGTTGTCTAGGTATCGGCGACCCAGATAGGTTGAAACAGTTTGATATTGAGGTCGTTGTGAGTCTGCCAGGAGTCGGAAATAATCTTCGTATGTGTTTGCGTTTTCTTGAACAACCAGACTCATAGTTTCTTATTTCAGAGGTGATGACATTCCTGCACATACTCATCGTCCATCATTGAATTTATCAGGACCATGTGACTGCTACATTCACCGCGAAGCTGACGCCTGGGCATCAAACCTGGGCGAAGATGTCAAATCCAGAGTTTGCGAAGGCACAAGAAGAAGAATTGTGAGATTTGCTCGCGTCTTGTGGATCTGAAAACTTGATTTATCATCGTGTCAACAGCAAAGCAGCCGGCAGTGGCATGCTCAGTGGCTTACCATCGGCATTTGCGTTCTTGCCAGTCAAGAATTTTGATAACGACGGAGCAATAGCAAACTTGGTTACCACCATATCGCTCCCAGCATCTCCAGTGACTGAAATCCAGAAGCAGTGGGTGCTTAACGACAAGGTGTCTTTCCTCGAGTTGGTTTTTCCATAGCAATTATTGTACTGGACACTCATGCTTCGTCCTCAGGCTCAGTGCCTTCGATCGCTTTATTCCTGGGACACTTCGCATGCCAGAGGCTGGTGCCGACTACATGTCGTCGACGTTAATCCTTATGCATCCCTTCAGCTACGGATCGGTGCATATTTCTTCGCCTGATCCGACAGCCGTCCCCGCGATCAACCACAACTACCTAGATAATGAAGTCGATGTCAGGATTCTTGTGGAGGGGTATAAGCTCCTTAGGGATATCTACAAGAAGTCACCTCTGAAGGAACACATTGCAGCTGAAGTCAACCCTGGTCCCGAGATTCAAACTGATGCAGACATTATTGAGTACGTTAAAAAGACTGTCGGGACTACGTTCCATCCCATTGGCACCGCAAGCATGTTGCCACGCAAGGACGGAGGAGTTGTCGATTCTCATCTCAAGGTGTATGGGACTGCAAATCTTCGGGTGGTGAGTAGCTTAGCGTCATAATATCTAGATGGATTATGTGGATTACACCAGGTTGATGCGTCGATCCTTCCGATACATCTCTCTGCGCATCTTCAAGGGACGCTTTACGCGGTCGCGGAGAAGGTCCGTAGCTTATATGATCGTCCATCGATAGGAACAAATGATTGTTTTGGTCACTAGGCAGCAGATCTTATTAAGAACGATGCTAGGAAGTGACTTACACAGATGCTCACGTTACGTTTCCTGTTGTTACGACGGCTCTCAAAAAGAGACCCGCCAAAAGTAGCAGAATATGAACATACCTTGCCCATTACCCAGTGCTGAAAACCGTAAGCACATGCCGAAAACAGTAGGCAGGGAACGGACTCACGTTAAGCGACTACTGCCTATGAACCCAAGAAAAGCGTCGAGACGGACAACCCAGTAGGCAAGAGCGGCTGAGTTGGAAATAAAGGACACGTCAGTAATCGGAAATGTTCGGGAAATTTGATGATCATATGCACCTATCGCAAGTGGCGATGCATCAAGCGGATCGTCCCCCAGGCCTCGACCACATATTCGTACCGTCCTCACCTCAGCAAGCGGTCCCTATCGCGTAGTGAAAAGACTGCCGAAGGATGAGTGAAGGAATGAAACGGATGAAAAAGAAAAGAATGTAAGTCCGCTGAGAGGAGGTACGGGGTGAATGCGGAACGCCTTTCTAGACAAGAGAACGAGATCTGAGACTTATTGTATTCTATTTCATCGTCTTCTACATTCACTTTCTGTCTACGAACAACCATCTACGTAGTTCTCTGAGACTTATTGTATTCTATTTCATCGTCTTCTACCTTGGGCATTGACCTTGCACGCACTCTCGACCCGCTTCTCCTCTAGGCACTGGAGCAGCCTCGGCGGGCAGATGCTGTACCACGGTTGCCATCACCTCCTCGCGGCTCTCCACGGTGGAGTACATTCCTGACAATGAGGGATGTTCCGATGATGACACGGAAACCGACAGTGAGACTGGGGCCCAGGATACGGACAATGAAACGCATCATGGGCACATGCATGACGCAATCTAATGATGCACCTGCTGCAAACCAGGTTCGAGCTCTGAGGATTCAAGTGGAGGCCATGGCTTGGCCCAGTCCTGCAGTACCCCTCACACCCATGCGCCTGCCTCGAGGACTTCACCGTGCCTCCCCTTCTTCCTCTCCAGGGATATCCCCGGGTTTACAGACCTCCAAACGTCAGGCTCAATCCCCTTCTGATCAACTGTTGTCAGCAGAGGCAAAATGGGCCATGGTTCAGCACTACCTTTTGCCAGTGATTCCTCCTCTCGGCGCTCCTGCTGTCTCCTCCCAGGTACCTTCCCATCCTCCTATCTCCCAGGTACCTGCTCCTCCCACTACCCTACTTCCAGCTTCAGTGCTCTCAGCTTACACTTCTCATCCAGTCTGTCCCTGCCTCTGGAGCAGTGCATTCCACTGCATTACCTGCCCCTTCGCAGGCTGACCATCTGGCAGCTTCCACCATTTCTGCAAGCAATACACTTTCTATGTGCAGGGCAGCCCTTGAGTCCCTCTTCCACAGGTACAGTGCTGATGTGGCCTCATACTTTCCTAGCCTAGGGCATGATACTTGCACATCTGCTCTGCCTGGAAGCCAGGGTATGCAGTGTGCTGACCTTCCCCAGCTTCCTGTGCTATTGTCACAATCTACTAGCCCACCACTATAATTGACTCGCATTCAGACTTCACCCTTTATATGGGGGGTTGCATTACTCCTGCCACTTCCTTCCTCAGCATACATTCATCACTGCTGCAATCCACTAGCACCACCTCTATATGGGGGTTGAACTACATCTGCCACTTCTTGGGTGTACATCCATCCAGGCCTTTACTGGGGGCACCTTCTACACTTGTAACTGAGCTAGACTGGAGCATCATGCTCATCCTCCTGCATATTTGGCAAGTTTTCAATTTGAACTAGGCTGCAAATGTCCTACTGAATCTCCTGACAAACATAGCATGCCACTGGACACTTACTGCAATGAACTATCAAGGTGACTCTGCTCTGTCCTTCTCATCTGCAGGGGAACTATAACTTTTTAGTATAAAATCTGACTTTAGTAAGGAATGCCACCTTTCAGCCCTTGAGTTTATACAGGCATTTGTGATGTTGGTGTGGTTTATTTGTTATTATTTACAGGCAGGCTCTGAAAATATAATTGGCAGCCCCATAGCTCATGTGATTGCCAATTTCTTCAGGGCTCACTATGATTATATACACCATTGTCTAGATTTCAGTGATAACTTTTCAGTTTACCTGGCTTGTAATATATATTTGCATTATACCTATCTGCAGAACAGTGGCAACATTTGTGTAAATGTTTAGCATAAGCTCATGAGAAGAAACTTCAAGATCACCATGACAGACCAAATCTTCCATAACATGGGGTAGTGATCTGACCTGCTTTTCTGTAATACCTCTAATTCAAACTCTTCTGCCTTCTACTCTCTCTACTCCTTCCCATTCCTTTTGTAATTCCTCCATGGAAACAGCAATGTCACACCCCCACTCATTATGTAATTAACTTACCATGTAGAGGGGGGTAGGCAAAAACTCTGTTCAGAAGACTAGAGTCACAGAGGACCTAAAACATATTGTATGGTCTATGGAGAAGATGACCACCACTTTATCAACTTTTCAAAATCAGACCACATTTTGTAGCAAGCAAATGGATGGCTTGGTGACACCAATTGGGAATACATACTGCTACAGCTTCAATAGTCCCCACTCCTATGCATCTAGCAACTGCACCCACCATTATGCCTATTCTCTGTGCAGGAATGGACAGCAATCAGCCTAAAAGTATATTGCTTGAATACTTTTCTGTCACTACACCTCTGCAAGTGGATCACTGAAAAGCATTGTTTTTCTGAATTAGGCCTCCCTGCAAGGTTCTCACATAGTATCCATGGCTTACAACATGGCTTCTCATTAGGTTGTTATTCTTGCCAAATACATCCTTTTTGTCCCTGATTACATTCTTAGGTCATGAAAACTTTACATTATATAGAACACCTGAACATCATGGCTTTGTTGTATCAAAATATGATAAATAATTTCAACTTGAACATGTCTTATCTAATTTCTTTCCAGCAGAGGCTTAAGCACTATTTGGCTATTATCATACAGCTCCATTAAATGTTATTGAATATACCCTTGGTAAACTCCACATTATAGTAGATCACTCCTTCTTATATGACAATCCTCTACTACCTTCTATAAACTCACAGATTGACACAAAACACTTTCAGTACAACTTACTGAAAGTCATCTGTCCACCACAACATCTAGACATCAAAATATCTATAGATGGCTCTATAGCATGAAATATTGGGTTCCTTCTTTTGTGAATGCAAAATATTATGACTGTCACATCATCATCCACTCTGACATTGCTGGCTGTGTAAGTGCACTTGAAGCAGAATGATCTAGAAACTCAGCTTTGAATTTTATCCCTCAAAACATTGTCTTGATCTCTCAGTTGAATTCCATCTCAAATTCAATAGTCTGGATTCCAACAGTAGAGAATTCAGCTGATAGTCCTTCTAGAGGGATTTATCCTTCCTGCAGACATCTATATCTTTACCCTCCAGCATTATCTTTTTATCACAGAACTTTTGGATCTCCAAGTGTACAGTATAAAAGCTTACCAGCAAAATTATAAACTTTGTGCATTAAATGATTACTATTCAGATTGTTGATGTTTCACATCTGATGATTATTATTCAAATTTAGATTGTTAATAACAATGACCTCTATTGAGGTTAATACAGTCAGCTACTAGGTGTTCTAGGACATAGGATTATCTTCTATATAGGTCACCCTTGCAACATCTCTACTTATTTAATCACAAGAGTCCAGTCAGACCTCTGATTAAACATGGATCTTATTATCAATCACTTAGCCACTTATCATGTTGATCTTGTCATAGCAGAACATTCTTTTCAACCTTACCAATCAAACACCTTTCTTCCTCTATAGAGACTACAACATCTAGCCTCTTCAAAGGCCATGATACATGTTGATGCAAAGACACTTTGCCTACCAGTCATCCATATCAAGTACCACTATTCAGCCATTGTTAAAAAGCCTGATATAGGACTTATGAAAACTGTCTGTCTAAAAAAAGTATTCAATAGCAGTCAAGCAATTTCTGACATACTATTTGGAGAATGCAATTGAGGAATTGTCATATCTTACCTGTCTCTGAATCCCTACTATATGAATCTGCTGGTTTCTTTGCAGAAAAGCTAGTAGAAAATTTAGTGGAAATGAAATGTGATAATATTAGAACATGGCATATTAAATATATTTTACCTTGCTATGGTAATTTGCAAATTAAGCTTGTTCTAAAGAGTATTGAAGCTTATTGCCCCTTATCTTTGCATTGTGGGAAAAGACTTCCAGTCACAATGAATATGTTTACAGACTTTGAATCCTCAACAAGTTGCAACTCAAATTTCAATATCTGCTGCTATTTTATTGCTCTTGCTTTCTTCTGGGCTCAAAGAATGATGCAATTTTGAGAGTTTTGCTGTGTTTTTCAAAATGTAGCAAGATCTCTGATTCACAAATAATGCTCAGGCCTTTAGTTACACTATATCAACTCAATAGACTGTAGATAAATGAATAATATTTTATTTAATTTAGTTTACAAGTAAGACTGTGTCAGACTTGTCAAACAAAGTTCAATTAAAATATTTCAAAGAAAATATTCAACTCAAAGCCTCTATAATACTCATAAGTCTAAGATAACTACTCCCTGGGGTTATCTAAGCCATGGTACATAGACTGCTTACTCAAAGTCTGCCAAATCTTCCTTCCTTTGTACTTTCCTCAGTATGCATGGACCTCCTTGGCAATGGCATGTTTATATACTTTATCAACATGTATGTGGGGTGCTGATGCCTTCCTGGAGTGTTGACATATTCTTGGTACAGTCTCAACTACTCCAGGAGCAAAGTTTAGCCCTTGCCTGACTAAAACCTTTTTTTCTACTCTGCTATCTATTCCCCTGGTCTCTTCCTTCCCTTTTTGGTGGCTGATGGCTGGTGGCTGAGTGCCTTCATGGCATGTCATATGGGCTTTGTATGGCAGTAGAGGTCTGACCAGGTGAGTAGTATGAGTTTTCTCTTTACAATAGTTGTAAAATGAAGGTTTGTTGGCAGAGGTTTGATGGTTGATCACAGATCATTGATCCATGATTACCTTGATAGCACTCAGCTACTGTGGGCAGCTATCAGTGTGTCACATCATTTTGTAATGACTAACCTAGCTACTTTCATGTGTTGTTGTAGAGGTTGTCTTTTGCTACTAGTAGCAGGGGGTATTCATTATTTATATAAGCCCCTTGCTTACAGGTTTTGGCATCCTCTTAGCTTACAGTTTTCAGCTTTTGAGTATTTATAGGGCACTTCCTAGTGTTTTGCTTACACTTGCTGTCCTTGATATTGAGGTAGCTATATCACCTTCCCCACACTATAAGCTGACTGTACCCAGATACTTCACACTTTCAGTAAGCCATGCCTCTGCAATTCTGCCACTTTCTTCTTCTGAAACTTTATTTTCCTTCTTTTAGAGAAAATCTCACTGCCCTCCTCTTCCTACTTGACTATTCCACTACCACAACCTTTTTCTAAGGACACATTGACTTGAGCACCTATGCTTTTTGTAATGACTATCTAGCTTGTTAGGTTACTTAGTATATTAGGAGTTTCTAACAGAGGCTTTGTAAACTAATCAAGAATGCTGCCACTCTTGCTTGTTAAATAGACTCATCCAGCTCTGCTACAATGTAATTACCACCTCTGTTCCTGGCAATGACCACTATTGGTCCATAAAATTGTGGCAGCATTTTAGCACTGAAAGAGCTTTCAGTAGTCATGTTTTTAACTAAGACCAAGTCTAAGGGTTTGAAATCAAAGTCTTTGATGGAATTCTTATGTTCCTCTGGAAACTTCAAGGCCCATTAGAGCTTGTCTTTCATTATTCTCTCCCTTATTTTCTACACATGTTGGTGGTGCTTAGCTAGTGCTCTAGCTCTATACTTAATCAACTTCTCTGTAGATAATGGCCCTTCTGAAACTTCAATTAACCACATAGCCTTTACTAGATTGAAAGGCAGGGTTAGATAAGCTACAGTGACCATGAAGTATGGTGAACATCCATATCTCTACCTAATGATTATGCAGTCACTCCACATTATATGGTAGAGAAGCTAGAACTATTTAGTGCAATCCTCACAAGCTTTAAACAAAGCTTGTCTCATATCCTAATGTGGTCTCTCAATCCTGTCATTAGCTGGAGAATTATATGGAGAGATGGCAATGCCTCTAATTCCATATTTCCTTTCAAGCCAAGCTGTGACTTTCTTGAACTGTCCAGCATTGTCAGTGATGATTTCTGCAATGCAGCCCCAGTGACAGATCACATCTTCAAACAACCATTGTCTAATTGTTTTATAGTTCTCTTTGTACAAGGGCCTCTCTTCTATCCAAGAAGACAATGCACATCTACCATGGACAATGTATTTATAGCTATTAGAAGCTGGAGTCATATGCATAGTGTTGATATGTATTGTTTGAAAGATGGAGGGTGTATAGGTTACAGTTGGTGCCCTATTCACCACAGTCTTCTGTCTAATCTGGCAGTTGTGACAAGGTCCCAACATATCACTGCACATCTCCATCAATTTTAGGCCACTAAAAGCATTCCTGTATCAGTATCTGAGTTGCATGAGCCCTTCTATGCCCTATGGCATTATGAGGCTGCTTTAAGCATGAACATTCATCTATTAATATTGACTACTAGCTTGTGCCTAGCCTCATGACTGTACTTGTATAGTCTCCCTTTTAGATTAAAAAAGGATTTCCTTGCATTATATTGACTACTAGCTTGTGCCTAGCCCCATGACTGCACTTGTACATCTCCCTTTTGGGTTAAAGAAGAATTGCCTTACATTAATCCTTCAGGTTCTCTACTTTGGTCTTGCAACCAACTCTGTACAATTGGTAAAAAGTTGTCCTATTGCTCACTCTCTCCTCCTTTCCTATGTTCCAAGTAGATTTGTAAGTCAGCTTCCTTATCCTTCTTAATTTCTTCTGTTAGTAGAAGAGGTTGAGTAAGGGCTAGTACTGTAGTACTTGGTTAGAGTAATACTATTAGTTCTGGGGCTTTCTTGAAGTCTTAGAAGGTCTACTCTGATTTCCACACTAATTGCTTGATAATGGCTTGATGTTGATGTGGATTTCTTCCAAAATATTGTTATTCTGAAGGTAGAGGTGTCTCAACAAACTCCAGCCTAAGTAATTTACTCCCTGGGAACCACCAAGCCTTTGCCTATTAATTGCCTGTCCATTTGCTACTCTACTTGGGCTATTTATACCTCTGTCTACAGTGCACAGACTACTTTCTACATGTGACTTTTGGTTTCAGACATTTCAGCACCTCTATCCTAAATGGTATTCCAATTCCTACTTTTGAATGTTTTGAATGCTTGTTTGAATGCTTGTTTGAATGCTTGTTTTGTTGCCACAGGCTAGTTTCTTGTGCCTTCATTCTTCTTTTCCATTCTAAGGTTCTTCCTTCTCCATTTATTCCTTGCCCTTTTGTATTGCTTCCATTCATAGGTTTCCTTCCATTCATAGGTTCCCTTTCATTCATATTCACCATTCCAATCTGGTTACTCTTAGATCAGATCTTATTTTGATCTAGATCTTGCCAGAATTGATGCTACTTCAGTGCTTTTGCCAGTCCCATACTTCCCTCCCATTACAGTGATTGGACTATCATTGAGTGTATAGCCTATGATAGTCCCTGTCCTATCCTGTTCTGTATTTCTTCTGGTGTATTTCAAGGAGATAATATTGCTGGAACTTGATTTACCAGGAGGCTTACAGTTTTCAGCCTTAATAGATGGTTTATTTTGACTTTTGGTGTTTTGTATAGTCCCAATGTTGTGACAACATTGTATCAATAGCAATTGGTAACAATGTCCCCAAGCCTTATACTTATCAGAAATGGAA
>JABCKS010025741.1:0-10820 GCA_018851325.1 Termitomyces sp. DKA19 | reverse complement strand
TGTCTCGTCTCCACTCATCTCATACTCCTAATCTAATCTTGTTGTTCTCCTTTCTCTTCTCTACTCTAAGTTCTCTCGACTCTCCATTCCCGGCTCCTCTCTCAACTTAATCATTTCCATCTTCCATTACCTTATCTCGACTCCTTCCCCTTTTGGTCATCTAACTTCCCCAATTCTGTTTCCATCCCCAGAACTCACTAAGTCCCTGCATCTGACTATCTCTTGATCTCTGGGACTCACTCGCTTACCGGCACTTGCTTGTCTTATCCTCTTACACCCCCAAGACTTGCGCCAACCCCCCAGCACTTGTCCTTCACCCTCCCCAGCACTTGTCTCACCCACCAGCGCTACTAGCACTCTTCCACACACCGCCCCCTGCCCCACTTTGGTCTTCTACACCTCGTGCTCCTCCCAGTGCTCTGTGTTTGTGTACATGGTGCTTAGCCGTAAGGTGGTTTGCCCAGTAAACTGAGCCCCTGTGGTCAGCGAAACCTGACATAATATCAAGACTCCCCACCTTACTCTACCATCCACTATGGCCACTTACACATACACCTACCAGCCCACCGGCTATCAGACCAATGCTTATGGAAGACCTGTGCCTGAAAACTACTATGCCATGAGTACCCCACAGCCTCTGTATCCAGCCTCCCCGATCGAACATTACCCCACTCTTGTCCCTAGATACTGGGCCCCAGATCAGACTCAGGTACCCTATGGCCCCTCTATCAGCCAAGGTATTCCCTAGGACTGGCGATGCAATCCCTTGCAGGCCACTGCAGGAACTCACCGGTGGGTCCTGCTTGGAGGTATGCTGGAGACACCGCCTGGCGCTTGGGCACCTTTAGCCCCGGCGCATGCAAGCGCTGCCTTCTTTGCCCTGGGCCAGTACTATGCCCAACCTGCCCCTGTCCTGCCCCCACTTCTGCAGGGATACCCTGACACATATTACTTCCCCTGGCCTTGACCTCCTGCGGTGCCCCCTAGTCACACACCTCCCTCCCCCCTGGGCCGCCAAAGGATCGCAGCCTACATCTAACAGCATGACGAGGTCCTATGGTCGCTTTGCATATCTCCAGCAGAGTTTGCAAAATGCACCCATGCCCTCCTCATCAGCTTGGGACACAGTGACCTCTCTAGGACCCCAGAGCAGTGGGCTGATCACCTCTTCGAATTCCATGAGCTCTACCTATGCAGAGCCATCCCTGAGAGCACCTAGAACAGGTAGATCTTTGTCTCCAGGATGAACTGCATGCCTTGGTGGATGAGATCCACACTAGTCCTACTCTCTGGCGCTTTGAGGACCCCATGGACCCTGCACAATCGTTTCATGTGCAGCATGAGGAGCCAACTGAGCCCTGGGACCCTGCCCCCACCCCAGTACCCTGCCAGCAGGGGGAGCTCAACATGGCATCCAACATTCTAAAGGCCCTCAACCCCACCGGGGGACTCTTTGACCAGCCTGCCACCCGTACCATTGGTCTCTCAGTGCGCCCTTATGCGAACTCCCTCCCCAGTGCCTTCCACATGTGGGAGCAACCTGCTGCCACCAGTCTCCACCCTGATGCTCCTCCCCAACCCCCGCCCACCAACAACAACAATGCCTCTATTCATACCCTCTCCTATATTAATGAGCTAGAGGCCCCCAGTGGTGGTTTGGCACCACCTGGCAGAGCTCCCGTCCCAGAATTCCAATGTAACCATCCCCCCCCACTTCAACCTGCGCCACCCCTGTGGCAATGCCCCCCCTCCCCTCAACAACCTCCCACCCCCCCAGCAGCCCGCAGCCTCCAGCGCACTGCAACCACCCCCTTCTCAGGGACCCCCGCAACCCCCTGCTCCTCCAGAACCCCCACCTGGCTGACCTTTCGATGCCAACCCAGGACCACCACACCCTGGAGGACCACCACCCCTACAATGGGCTCAGGGACCGCCCCCGGGAAACTATGGACTACCCCCCGGTGGAGGACCCCCTAATGGTGGACCTCCTAGTGGATGGGGCCTGGTGATGGATGCCTTCCCCCCACAGCGCAATGGGGGAAACCACTACTATTACTACTACAATGCTGCACCCCCACCTCACAACCCCAATCCACAGGACAACACCCACAATGCACTGATGTGTGAAGGCAAACTCAACATCCAGAAGCCTGAACCCTTCCATAGCCATGACCCCCACAAATGGAGAACGTTCCTCACCCAGTGTCTTACCATGTTCCAAGCTAAGCCCCTCACTTTCCAGCTTAAGAGCTCACGTGTGGCCTTCGCCGCCTCATATCTACAGGGCATAGCCTTTGATCACTACATAGTGCTGCTCCAGTTTGACCCTAACAGCCCAGTACTGTCAAACTGGCAGGCCTTTGCCCAGGAGTTCTCTAGTAAGTTTGGAGTATTCAATACTGTAGTAGAAGCTAAGGAGAACCTCTACAATCTCTGGATGTGTAACAATAAGTGGTTCACCACCTTCATTGTATAATTTGAGAAGGAGGCCTATAAAACCAGCTGGAACTACAATGCTCTCCAGTTTACCCTTCACCATGCTCTGCCTCAATGTATCAAGGATGTCCTCCGCCTTGCCCCCAAGCAACCCAGTTATGATGGTTACAAGGCCCTCATCACCCAGATTGACCAGCAGTATTGGGAGGATCGCAGTGAGTACTTGGCACTCCGTGTGCCTCGGAGCCCCTCCAGAAACTCCAACTGGCAAAGCAGGGCTGCTGCAGGCAACCAAATCACTGGTGCTGCACCGCCCCCCAACCCCATCGCTCAGCTGCTCATGGGACAAGGACCAGCCAATACCAGCCGACCCCCAGGACCCTACCCACAAACGCAACTCAACGCTGCCAATACGCAAGAAGCCCTGGATCCCAACTAGACCAACCCTGACTCGCCTACAGACCCTCATGATGCCCAGGACTATGCCAACAATGAGGAGGCCCTGTGTGCAAATAGGTTCAGGAACTGGCCGTGGATCGACATACTGGAGGAGATGCAGGAGAAGTGACAGTGCGAGGGGGCATGCATCTTGTGTGGTAAGCAAGGTCACTTCATCAATGAGTGTCCTAAATGCCAGGTTGTGGGATGAGCCGTGTGGACCATCGACAGTGAAGACTGTGACTTCCAGTTTACGGAAAACGACCCAGCAGTTTAGATCACAAAGACACACTAAATTGCGGACCGGACTTCGACATCTTCTCTGCCCCAACTACACACCTTCACGCAGCAGCTCTATCCTCGGACACCCTCTTGGCTCACCCCCTCTCCCAGTCCTCCCAAACTCTTCTCCTCCACACCACCCTTCCACACATCTCTGCCCCAGTCAGTACCCTGGTCGACAGCGGCGCCACTGACAATTTCATTGACAAATCCCTGGCCACACTGGCTGCTACCCCTCAGAAACTACCCCTTCCCACCCACCTCACTCTCTTTAATGGCAGCTCTACCTCCACTGGTGACATTACCCACTATATGCAGACCACTCTTGTCTTCACCAATGGTCAGCGGCAAGACCTCTGGCTGCTTGTGACCCACCTGCATGCCTCTGCCCCCCTTATCTTGGGCCTCCCCTGGCTCCACTCCACCAACCCTTGTATTGATTGGCAGAACCTCACCCTCCACTTTGACCGCCAAGCCCCGGAGCCCCCAGAGCCCATTTCCTTTGATGTCACTGCCCCAGTCAGCGCTGACCATTCCCACACCCCCTCACAACTCTGCTCAAAGTCTGCTCAGTCATTTGTCCTCAACGCCCAACTTGGCGACTCACCACAGGTTCTCACCACTCTCATTGACAGCGGGGCCACCAGGACATTCATTAGTGACCAGCTTGACCTTAGCCATGACCTCCTCAATAGACCAATAGAGCTACAACTCTTTGACGGTAAGCCCACCCCCACCAGGCCTATCACTAAGTCCCACATCAGCTCCATCACTCTCAACAACGGTCTCTAATTCCCAGTCCAGCTCCTGGTTACACAGCTCCCAGAGGTCACCCCCATTATACTAGGACTACTCTGGCTACGCGACGTCAACCCCAACATCAACTGGAAAGACCTCACCATGAAGTTCCCAGGGACCAGTGCCTGTTTCGCCACCATCAGCCTCCTCCTCCAACCCACTAGCAACCCCAGCAAGGCCAGAGCTACTGGCAATCCTACAGCACCCCTGAACAACTCTGGTGAGCCCTCCTCCACTTGACACATCCTGAGCACACCCCTAGTCTTTCTCTCCAACATTCCCCACAACAAGTATAAAGGCCTGCACTACCCCACCCCTTGCCCCTGGACGACCCCAGACCCCAGTGACATGGGTCAACCCTCCAAACCCCTTGACCCGGACATCCTCGATATTAAAATCATTGGCCCAGCCCCCTTCGCCTGCATCCTCCAGGACGGCACCCCCACCTTTCAGCTTTATATCTCTCCAGCACTCCTGGAAGAACACCTAGGCACAGATACGACTGCTCCAGGACAGAAAACAGAGAAACAAATTTTTACACAAAGTAGTTCCCCCAGAGTATCATGAGTTCACTGATGTGTTCTTCAAAGGAAGCGCCAAGGAGCTCCCCCCTCACTGGTCATATGACCACAAAATTGACCTCAAAGAAGGCACTGCACCCCTCTTTGGCAAGATCTACAACATGTCAGAAATTGAGCTCTGTGCACTAAAAGACTACCTCGATGACATGCTTGGTAAAGGGTTCATTCAACCCTTGATCTCCGCCACTGGGGCTCCGGTTCTGTTTGCAAAAAAGAAGGATGGCTCCCTACGCCTTTGTGTTGACTACTGGGGCCTCAACAAAGTCACAAAAAAGAACCAGTATCCCCTCCCCCTCATCGGTGACCTTGTTGATCATCTTCACAGCACCAAAGTCTACACCAAAATCAACCTCCGCTCCGGTTATAACAACATCCATATAGCCCCAGGGCATGAATGGAAGACTGCCTTCCGCACCCGCTATAGCCTCTTTGAGTACCTAGTGATGCCCTTTGGTATGACCAACTCCCCAGCCACCTTCCAGTACTTTATGAACAACATCTTCCATGACATGAACAACGTCTTCGTCATTGTGTACCTGGATGACATCTTCATCTACTCAAACTCACTGGAAGAACACCACTCCCACGTCCGCTGCATCCTCGAATGACTCCGGGAGTACCACCTACATGCCAAACTGGAGAAGTGCTCGTTCCACACCACCAAAGTTGAGTACCTCAGCGTCATCATCACTCCAGATGGCATTCACATGGACCCTGCCAAGGTAGAAGCCATCCTCAATTGGCCCCCACCCCAGAGCATAAAGGAGGTGCAGTCTTTCCTTGGTTTCGCTAACTTCTACTGCCAGTTCATTGATAACTATTTTGGGATCACCAAACCCCTCAACTGGCTCACAAGGAAGGACACCCTGTGGAACTGGGACAGCCGATGCCAAAGCATATTCATCCTCCTCAAGAAGGCCTTCACCTCCACCCCCATCCTCCACCACTTTGACCCCTCTCTCCCCATTGTTCTCAAATGTGACGCCTCTGACTACACCATTGCCAGTATACTCTTGCAGAAGGACCCTGGTGGTGACAAGCTCTGGCCCGTTGCTTTCTACACCCACTCAATGATCTCCGCGGAGCTCAATTACGACATCTATGACAAGGAGCTCCTCGCCATTGTCGAAGCCTTCAAGCAGTGGCAGGCCTACCTTGAGGGTGCTCTGCACTGCATCCAAGTCTACTCGGACCACAACAACCTACAGTACTTCACCACGACCAAGCAGCTCAGCCACCACCAAGCTCATTGGTCTGAAATCCTCTCCAAGTACGACTTCACCATTCACTATTGCCCTGGCTGACTTGGTGCCAAGCCCAGCGCCCTCACCTGGAGACCGAACATGTATCCTAAGAAGTCATTTGAGGTGGAGCACAATGTGTTTAACTATCGAGTGGTAATTCCACCTGAACACCTTCATGCTGTGCTGATTATGAATGAAGAAGGTATCCTACACCAAATTTGCAATGCCCCCCAGGATGCCTTCTTCACTCAGCATGACCCTCAAAACACCTCCGCTGATAAGGTCGACAATGACCACCCCTTCACCCTTTCCCCCGACAACCAACTCTTGCTCCAGGATGGACGAATCTATGCCCTGGACCATCAGAAGGTCTGCCTGGACATCCTGCGCCAACACCATGACCATAAGCTCTGCAGGCACCCTGGGATTCGTAAGACCCTCCAACTCATCTCCCAGACTTACTTTTGGCCAGGTATGAAGAAGGATGTCTCCCGGTATGTCCAGGCCTGCAAGTCATGTTTCCAGGCCAAGGTTCCCCGCCACCGCCCCTACGGTCTTCTCAAACCCCTCCCGGTCAGTTTCCGCCCCTGGTCCTCCATCTTGATGGACCATATTGTCGAACTCTCCAAGTCAGAGGGCTTCGACACCATCCTCGTCATTGTCTGCTGCCTCACCAAGCAAGCAATCTTCATCCCCTGCCACACCACCAACAATGCCCCAGAGTTTGCCAAACTATTCCTTGAACACATGTTCTCCAAGCATGGACTCCTGGATGACATCATATCCGACCATGGCCCCCTATTTGTCTCCCGGTTCTGGCAGTCTCTGTGTAAGGCCCTCAAGATTAAAACTAACCTCTCTACCGCCTACCATCTGGAGACTGATGGCTAGACCGAATGAGTGAACCAGACCTTGGAACAGTACCTTCGCCTCTACATCAACTACCTGCAGAACAACTGGCATGTGGAACTACTCTTGGCAGAGTTCACCTACAACAACACCCCCCACTCCACCACTGGTGTGTCACCTTTTTATGCTAATAAAGGTTACAACCCCTGGCTCACCCTCTCCCTTAGAGACATCCCCTCCCACATAGCCCACAAAGTGGCCCAGGACCTCCAGTCACTGCACCAATTCCTCCGGAATGAAATCGACACCACCAATAAGGTCTATGCCAAGCATGCCAACACTCGCCACAAATCGACCCCCAACTAGACCCCCGGCACTCTTGTTTGACTTGACTGGCACAATTTAAAGACCCGGTGACCTTCCATCAAGCTCAATTACAAACGCCTCAGCCCCTTCAAAGTTCTCTGAAAGGTCTCCACCCATGCCTACAAACTCAACCTACCCCTGGGACTCAAGGGACTACACCTAGTCTTCCACATATGCCTCCTTGAAAAATATGCCCCAGACCCCTTCCCTGGACAGTGACCCGGCCAACTGCCCCCTGTCAAAGTCAAGGACAAATACCACTATAAGGTCAACCACATCCTTGACTCCTGCCTTATCTACAGCCACCCTCACTACCTTGTCCACTGGAAAAGCTATAGGCCCGAGGACAACACTTGGAAACCTAGAAAGAATCTCACTGGTGCCCCCACCAAGCTCTGGGACTTCCACCGGCAACACCCCAACAAGCCCCAGGACCCCCAGGACTAGTGCTCACAGACAGCATCAGGGGGTGTAACCCCCACCTCTGGATTGATCAGGGATTCAACTCCCACCAAGACCCCTACGTGTTTTCTTACATACTTCCCATCTTCAGACTCTCACTTCCAAAAGAAACCTGGACACCGCAACAGTATAAACAAGTTTCCTAATCTACAAAATGATATAAAACATTTAAAGAACAAAATGATGAAAAAGTGATGACAAGTCCAAAAGGCAGAAAGATGGGCCCCAGGCTGGCGTGGCAACTAATCCCCCCCCTCATCACCCCCCTCCTGACTCTCTGCCACCAGCCCCATCACCAGCATTGCCATCTCCATTTGGGTCACCAACGCCGCCAGATGTTCCTTCCACACTAGTAACCCCTCCCCTGTATTGACTGCCACACCCAGCCACAACCCGGAGGCAATCATGTTGCACTGCTGGTGCCTTGCCAACAAGACATCCAGCTGGGCCAGAATGATGTCTAGCTCCACTGGCAAGTTGAAGAGTATCTGGCCCCCACCCTCCCAGAGCAAGGCATAGGCTGCCAATGCACCATTCAGGAGCAGTTGGTGCTCCCGGGCCCAGCCTACATTGAGAGTCAGCTAACTAACCATGCAGCGAGTGAACCACTTATGCAAACCCCCCCCAGTATGATGCTGCCTCCAGCAATGCCCAGTCCTGTCAGCAAACCACTTCCCGCTCTGCCATCCACACCACCATCACTGCCTAACCCTCCCCTGGCATCTCTCTCACCACCCTGGACTCCAGCTCTGCCACTTGTGCCCTCAGCGCTGCCAGCTCTGCATCCCATTCCCATACCGCAATCCTGTTAAGCCCAGTCCCGGTCCATCATCGCCACCACTAATTCGTTCTAGTCCCTCTCTGCCTACACATACCCCTCCTGCAGGCGCTGGCGCAACTCCATGGTCGACACCAGCAGGCTCTGCTCCATCAACTCTTATGATGGGGACCAGGGGCATGCCGTTGTTGGCAAAACAAAACAGAGCCCCAGGGGGCCCGCCATCGCAGCATTACTGTAGGGCCTCTTGCTGGGTCCTGGCTTGAGTGATGGGGAGGCTTGCCGCTTCCCCCACATCACCATTGATGGCCACTGCTTCCCACATGGTGGTCCCACACAGACCACTGAGGCTGGGGCCACTCTCTCCTCACCCTTGCTGTTGCTTGACTCCTCCTCATCTCCCAACTGACCCTCCTCCTCAACCTCCCTGGAACGTGAACCCCCCTCCCTAGCCACCGCCATCGCCGCCCATGACTGAGAACGCTCCTCCATCTGCTTCTGCACCCAATCCAACAACTAACCCTGCTTAGCTGCTACATACAATGCCTGCCACAGCCATAATACGGAGCACTGTTTGTGCTTGAACCTGCATGACAGGCACACTGACGAGTCCTGACAAGCCCTGGCCACCAGCGCCTTGAACTTGCAAGCCATACCATGACAGGCATAAAACAGACACTGCAAATCATTAGCGCAGGAGGACTCAGAGGTAGGTATGACTTACCAGGCCATGCTGGCAGCACCAGGCTAACGTTGGGGGGCCCTGGGAACAACCCACTGCCAAGGCGAACTGCTCAGGCGTAACCTCCGCCTGGGGCACCTGATTGGCTGCTGGTACAGGATGAAACACCTCCAGGGCCAAGGGAGGTCAAGGGCGCACCAGTGACACTGGCGCAGACAGTGCGGACCATGGCTGGACCACGATGGTAGGAAGGGAAGGGGATGACAACAAGGATGAAGACATGAGGAAAGATGGTTGGGAAAAAAATTGGGCGAAGTTTTTTTTTCTGTTTTTATCTATGTACAGGGCTTCTTGATGACTGCCAGACTTTGACTTTGACACCAGAAGCTGCACAGCCACCCATAATTCTGCACATCTCGAGGGTCTCAATGCTGAAGAGGGGGTAATGTCATGACCCGCTACCAACCCCTGAGACTCAGCCCCGGCCCCGGGACTCCAACACTCCCAGAACCACCTCCACAACTGCCCCAGGTCCGGACTGCTGCCCGGCCAACTCCCCTGGCCATCACCGCCATGACCACCACATTAGCGCTGGGTCTTGGCTATCACATCACATCAGCACCGGCACCACCTGTCACCCCCGACCCACACCAAGACCCCCATCACACATCATAATCGCGCATCACTGCCGCCAACCTCCGCATGCCACGTCCCGCTTCCGCTCCCTCCTCACTGCACCACCACCATGTGTCTCTGCATTTCCAGTGCGAGACCTCTGCGCCGTGCGACATGTCTTAACCTCACCCCATCTGTGCAGCCCCCAGGTCTCATCCCAAGCCTGGTGCTGCAACCTGCTGCTGGAACCCAGGCCTGATCCCCGGGCCATACGTAATAAGTAGTATATAAGGCACAGAGTAGTAAGTAGGTATGCTAGTCTTGATATTACCATAACCCTGTCTTGTCTGTTGTGTTTTGTCTCTGTTTTGTTTTCTCGCATGCCCCGGTCTTGTTACTTTACTTGCTTCTTTTTCTCATCATACTTGTCTCGTTTCGTCTCCCTGTCTTGTCTCCACTCATCTCATACTTCTAATCTGATCTTGTTGTTCTCCTTTCTTTTCTCTACTCTAAGTTCTCTCGACTCTCTGTTCCTGGCTCCTCTCTTGACTTAATTGTTTCCATCTTCCATTACCTTATCTCAACTCCTTCCCCTTTTGGTCATCTAACTTCCCTGATTCTGTTTCCATCCCCAGAACTCACTAAGTCCCCACGTCTGACTATCTCTTGATCTCCAGAACTCACTCACTTACCGGTGCTCGCTTGTCTCATCCTCTTACACCCCCAAGACTCATGCCAACCCCCCGGCACTTGTCCTTCACCCTCCCTAGCACTCATCTCACCCACCAGCGCTACCAGCACTCTTCTACACACTGCCCCCCACCCCACTTTGGTCTCCTACACCTCGCGCTCCTCCCGGTGCTCTGTGTTTGTGTATATGGTGCTTAGCCATAAGGTGGTTTGCCCAGTAGACTGAGCCCCCGTGGTCAGCGGAACCTGACACTCATAAATAAGCAAAATAATTTCAAAGAATGTAGGGTGGGAGATAGTGTCCTGCCCATCTCGCCAGCTTTTCTCTAGCAGCTGAGGTGTTCCAATAGCAACTTAAAGAAAGTTGCTATTAGAGACTCCACTATAGGGCAACTGGAAGGGACCAGTAAATGTCCCTTCCTGTCTATTCAGGAATACTGTAGAGGCTCTATTAGGTAGCCTCTGTGTTCATTGGTTCCTGTGCAGCTTTCTTGATGGTGGTTACTTCATTCCACCTTATGGCTTCAGTGTTGACCAAAGCAATGGACTGTGAGGCAACAGTATGATCTGTTGTCTCAGCTGGGCACTCTGAGACTGCA
>JABCKS010025740.1:0-10829 GCA_018851325.1 Termitomyces sp. DKA19 | reverse complement strand
CAGAATCTAAAGGCTTTAATTACCTATGGGTAATTATATGTCACATGACCAGTATGGTACATCTGGTACCAGTACATACTACCATGACAGCATCTTAGCTGTCCTGGATTTATCTGCAAGAAATAGTGAGACTACATAGTCTCCCTAGCTCTATTGGCAGCAACCATGATTCTAAGTTCACATCAAAATAGTGGCATGAACTACATAAGATTTTAGGAGCCAAGCTCCTAATGTCAACATCTTTTCATCTGCAAATGGATGGACAGATGGAATAAGCCAACTGTAGCATTGGACAAATATTGAGGACAGTCATATGACCTGATCAACGCAATTGGGTTAAACACATTGACCTCCCAGAGTTTGCAATCAATGTGAGCATGTCAGAGTCAACAAAGTATGCACCATTTGAGTTGAATGGTGGCTATCTGCCCTCTATAATAAAGGAGATCAGGCCTGACTCTGCTATTCCTAAAGGAATACAAGATTTAGTATTATAAGCACTGCAGAATCTAGCCATAGCATATGATATGATTATAGAGGCATGTATCTTTCAGATGCATACTACTAACTAGCAGCACCAGGAAGAACCTAATATTGTGAAAGGTACATTAGTGTACCTTTTGATAAAGAATTTGACCCTACCCAGAGGACAAGCTCATAAGCTCTGTCCTAAATGGGTAGGGCCCTATCGGGTCCTAGAGGTCTTTGATAAGACCTCCAATTATACTTTAGAACTTCCAGGAGCCTTGTGTATACAAAGGCTCCATTCTAAGTTCCATATTTTGCTGTTGTAGCCCTATAAGGCCACCAACAATGGAAAATTTCCAAATCAGATGATGCTGCAGCTATATGACTTTGGCACCTCTGATGATCAGGAATGGTTTGTCAATGACCTTATAGGTCATTGGTGGACCCAATCTGGGTTGGAATTTGAGGTTCGATAGAGCCTCAGGGATACAACTTAGGAGTTGTTGGAGATATGCAAGGACCTAGAGGCCCTTGACAGGTATTTGGAGGTCCAGGGGGTAAAACACCCTGGGCAATTAGTGTGATGAAGTATGTCATGTGAATAAGCCATAGACTTCTAGTCTGTGGCATGTTGATATATTAGCCAGTTCATAACTAATACCAGTATGCCAGCAGTAGGTACTGTATTAGTCAGCCATGTGGGGCTGCTAAAAGGGTTGTCTGTGTAAAGTTCTTTTTCTCTCAATAACAAAGTACTATTGTCTATACAGCAGACATACTTTAGACTCTATCCAAGAGAAACAACCCAAGCAATTAGGAAGGGGGCTTTGGCCTACCTTCCCACAAAAATTTGAGCCATGCCAGTGGCTCAAGGGGGGAGAGAAGAGGAGGGCAGGGCTATGATGTGGCCCTGCCAGCATATGGAGTTTTGAGCCACCCTGTGGCTCAACAAGGACAAGGAGCAGCTTAAGGAGGAGCTGCAGGCTACCAGAGCTCACATAGAGGATGCACATCATCCCCTCCATGATTTGTGGAGGGCTCTTCCCAACAGGTATGACTACCATCATACCAAGATGCATTTTCTAGTGAACAGCTAATGCCTATATAGCCTGTATAGTCACACAAGTTTGGCCAATATGTGTTACCACAAGTTCCTGTGGTAACTTAGTCCTTTTCAGTAGGTTCTCAGGTATCTGCTACAATAGTAAATCCTAGGACAAGCCAGAATAGGTTTGCCCTTGTATCACCCCATAAGATGGATGTGGATGACACTGCCTTAGCAGTGCCAACAGCAAGTGAGTCATCAGTGCCATCCTGTAGCTCTGAGTATCTAAGGCATATGAGGGATGCCCTCAGGTCAAAAAAGAAGGGAAAAGTGAAGGCTCACAAGCCTTCACCTAATGTAGAGGCAGATGAGCAACTTACTCATCTACTACAGCATCTCCACAATGCTGGAGTACCAGAGGACGTCAGAGTGGACATCCTCAAGAATCCTATAGTGCAAATTGTACTCAATCAAGTTCTAAATGAACTTGACATTGCTTAACATCAGAGGGACAAGGCATAAGTGGACCTTTATTGCTCTATAATGGGACTGGGGAAGAGAGTAGCTTCTCCGGTCAGAGATTTGCTATGGAAGGCCCATAGACAGGACCTTCAATCTACCTCTGGGAATAGAGCACCAGTATTGCCCTATGAAGACCTTAGTCCATTGGAGGAAGATGTGGAAATAGGGGAAACCACCCCTTCACAGTTAAAGAGAAAGGAGGTCAAGCTTCCTTCTCCCAAAGTAATTATAACTGGGTCTACAAACCCAGTACCCATTGTACTAATAGGCTTGTCAAAGCCTATGCCTTCTTCTAAGGCTGGTGCTGCAGCACCATTCAGCAAATTGTCAAAGGAGGGCTTGTCAAAGGGCAACAAGCCTGTTGCCCACTGTAAAGTACATTTCCCTTAGAATGTACCCGATCAAGCCCACTCTGGCTATATTGAGGTTAATGAACCTCATATATACACATTCCCTTGCAAGTACCCTGAGCAGCTGCCACCTATGGTACACTACAAGGAGAGTGACAAAAAATTCTTTATCATTTAGCCCCAAGGTAATGGGGAGGATGATTCTGGGTCTGATGAGATGGACCCATCTAGAGAATATCAGGATATTGAACCTGATGACAATATACAAACACATTGTTTAAAACAATCACATAATGCTAAGGTTGAGCAACACTTAGCTACAGATGCCCAGAAGTCCAAATAGGACTTTGAAAGGCTTAATGATACAGTACTTGGCCGCCTTCCAGATGGCTGGGAAACTACCTTTGTCAATAGGCATTGGAAATGCCAAAATGACTTTAGGGGCATTTTGCACCCTAACTTCTATTAGTTGACAACAACCAATGTAGTTTATATAGGTGAAGAGGCAAAGATTGCCTACACTCAAAGTTGGCTGGGATGGTGTACACCACCCAGTCATACTATAAATTATATCAATGGGTCCCACAAGGGATACTTATAAACTCCAAGCAAATATGGCTGCTTGTATGAGTTATTAAAGAGAATAGTACCTCAATGACCATGTGGAAGCACATTTATGCTGCACTCCTGCTTCAGAAGTTCCATAGGATCTCCTACTTTATGCACAGTATGCAGCAGGACTGGTTAATGTGCCAAGTCCTTGAAATAGACATTTTTTTTTTTTTTTTTTTTTTTATCTATTTACATGTCTGAAGCACTACATGCTTATGTTACATGGTGCATTGGAAGTAGCTACTTGTATAAGAGCCATGAAATGCAACACCCCCCTGCATATGCAGAGAATGAGTAAGCCGGCATGTCCTAGTACTGTTTTAGGCCATGCTCCCCTGGTAGGAACCCAAAAAGAATGCTGGTAGGGTGTGACAGGGTTTTAGAAGGCAACAATTGCCTGACTATGAGCCAGGTGACAGAGGACAAGCAGCTGGGCTGCATACCTAACCAATGCTGGAATGAAGAAAAGTTAGTAGTCATGGTGGGCTCATGCCAAGTGCCATCAGTGAGAAAATTTGAATTAAATTAAGAATGTTGGTGGGGGGTTGAGTAACCAGGCTGGGGGAGGGAGTGTCAACTTGGGGATATAGAGGTCCTGTCAGGTGGGGTTGGAAGGTAGTAGAAGCTTGAAACATTGTGTTGATCATATAAACCTAAAAAGATATTTTAGGGCATTGACAGTAGCCAGCAAATGTTTTAGGGACTCAGCTTTGTGATGAAGTTTAGTTCTAAGATGGATGTGTCATTCCTACTAGTAGTGTGGGCATTCAAAGAGGAAGTGATGGACTGTTTCAACTGTGAGGCCTAAGCAGTTGAGGCAGACTGGGGTCTCAGACTGTTTGATACAGAAGAGGTATTGGTTGAGGGCAATGTGGCCAGTACAGAGTTGTGTCAGGATAGCAGACTGCTTGTGCCTGAGGTCCCTGACCAGCCACATGTATTGTTGCAATGGGAAGGAAATGTCAATCCTGTTGATGTTCTTGAAATGGGGGAATCTTCTCCATTAGCTCTTCCACTTTGCTACAGTATTGGCAAGAAGGTGCTGGTGCATAGCCAGGACACTTGATGGTAAGGGCTTGAATCTCAGATAGACTGGGAGGTGCTTTGATGTGCTGGATATTCTTTGGGCTGCAATCTTGGCAAGTTTGTCAGCCCTCTTGTTAGGACTGAAGCCGATGTGGCCAGGGGACCAGTGCACCTGTAGGTTGACTACACCTCTGGTTCTGTCAACCCATCGCCGACTTGCGCAGAGCACTGCCTGCCTGCAGAACACTCAAAAGAGCCTGTCAACCTTATGGTGCAGGTTCTCTGCCACTGTATGGACCTGGTCAAGGAGGTAGTGGGCTGGGAGGGGGTTTTGGTTTAATAGGGCCTTTATAGTAGCCTGGCTATTGCTACCCATGATCACCTGCCCATCAATACTATGGACCACCAATGTTAGAAGGTATAGACCAAGGGTGAAACCCATGGCCTTACCCTCATAGACCATGTGCTTTGTATCAGAGCCAAGGTGGTAGGTCAGATGAGAGGTTTCCTGGCAATTAATATAAAAAACCACCAAGGCACCAATGCCCCCTTTGAAGCCAGATCCATCATAGTAAACCAAGATAGATGTGGACATATGGGCATCCATGATGGCCATCAGTGCTGCATCCTTGTCAGCCTCGATGTGCCTGGTGAGGGATGGGCAGTAGTTGGGGTAGTGGCAGATAGGATACACTGTTTTGATGAATATGGGGTCTACACCTGTGAAAGAGAAGAAGTCATAGAGAGGAAAGCAGTGTCTCCTCACAAAACAATTAGCTGCTCAACAAGCTGGTCTGTAGAGGGGGTGGGATGGTGGCAAAGATGAAATATGCACCACAGCATAAGTCAGGACCTTCTGAAACAACAGGTTCACTGGAAGAAGGTTTGTGTGGATGTCAAGGGCATCTCCCATAGTGGTGCTCAGTGCACCGGTCACCAGCTTCACTGCCTTGCACTGGGTGGGGCAGAGCTTCTTAATGACTGAGACTGAATCTGACCTTCTTCCACTGTCTAAGGGGGTGGAGACACCTGTGAACCACATGTCAGCAGTGTAAGTGAAAGCTGGGACCACCATTTGCTGAGCTTGAAGGGAGAGTTGTGCTCTTGAGACCAGCTAAGGCCACCATGTTACCGAACCATCATGTCTGCTATTTTCTCATGGGCCTTATGGAGTGTGACAGCTATGGCAAGGAACATCACATCATCTACAAAGCCAGAGGCCATCTCAGTGGGGTTACCAGGATCCGCAACCAGCATGAGTGGAGCATTGTAGAAGGCATAGTAGAGCATCAATAGTGAGCATCCCTGTATCATTCCATTGAGGATGTTGATCCAGTCAGATTCGAAGTCATCAAACCTCAGTTTTGTGCCTCTGTTGGTGAGCATGAACATAGCATGTCAGTACTCTGCATTCATGCATATTGTGAATGAGTCAGTTGCAGACAGTGTTGGGGAAGGCACCTTGGACATTGAGGAAGAGTGCTGTCACAACTTTCCCTAATCACCAGGCATTCTTGATCCTGTTGGTAACAAGGTGCAGTGCATCAGAGGTGTTCTAACCAGGACAACTGCCAAATTGGTGGGCTGGGAGCATACTGTGTTTCTCTGCAAGGAAGGAAAGGTCAGTGGCTATAAGGGTGAAGAGGAGCTTCCTCAGTGTATTGAGGAGCCCTATGGGGTGGTAGGCCTTGGCTACATCATAAGCTGGCTTGCCAGGCTTATGGAGCACAAAGGTGGTGGATACCAGCCATGAGTCATGGTATACCCCAAGTTCAAAAACTGTGCAAAAGATGAAGTGGAAGTGGTCTACAAGTGTGTCTACACAACATTTTAGTACTATGTTGGGAACTCCATCAGGGCCCGGGGCCTTAAAGGGGGGTAGGCCCTGAATGGCCTCTTATATGTGAGTGAGGGTGAAGAACCTGATGCCAGGAAGCAGCTCAAGGTAGGTAGGCTGGGGGATGGAGGAGGAAGAGGGGGAAGAAGGGAAGAAGGACTCAGCTAGCACCAACACTTTATCCACATTCTTCGTGGCCCAACTGGGGGCACCGCCAATTGTAGTTTTGAGGTCAGGGACTCTCATGCAGGAGAGGTTGGAAAGTTTATGAATGACATACTTGTTGGCAAGGTAGATTTGATGTGCATTGATTTCTTCAAGCTAGTTGGTCCAGTGTTCCTCCTTGGCCTTCCTAATGGCAGCAGCCATTTCCTGGGAGAGTCGAGCTGCTTCAGCCTGAGCTGGGTGGCCCTTGATATCCCAGAACCTAAAGGTTAGTGTGACACCTCTGGGCCTTAAGCCATTCAAGGTCTTTGTTCTACCATCTTTTTGTGTAAGGGCATGGTGTTTTCACTGGGACTATATTGTCTATAGACATGACCTCACTGATGATAGTGGATAGGTCATTGACTTTGTGGTGGAACATTACCTCATCAGATATGTACTTGGCTGGGGAGTGGCTTGCGAGTTTTGCGGCCAGCACTTTATTGAACATGGTCCAGTCAGCTATATGGAAGTCTCTTGAGGGGGGTGAGATTGCACACAGCAATGGGAGCTCTGGCTCTATGATTATTGAAAGATGGTCAGTAATGGAGGGTCGCAATGCAGGTACTACATCACAAAATATGAGAGGATTAGACACCCCAATCGTCCTTCAGACATTGTCTGAGCATATCCATTTGCCTGCCATAGACTGAAGTGTGGGTATCTCTAGTGGGAGGGCAAGCTCCATATTATATTCCCTCAATAGATCCAATAGGGGCTGGATAAAGTTCTTAGGTGTTGTAAGGTGGCAATTTTCTGTGGCCTCCCACAGAGGGTGGTGCCTATTGAAATCTCCTAGCCAGACCATGTGGTCCAGAGGATGAGGGTGGGAAGGCTGGCGTACAGAGGAGAGGAAGGATGTGAGAGCCATTAGTACCTCATTATGTGTGCAGTTGTTATAGACATTGAACACCATCAGATTCCCAAATTTGCCCTTAAGGCAGATTGTAGTGATGTCCGTCAAACAGACAGGTAAGACTAAAAAAGCATCTGTCAAAATGTTAGAATTAATAAGGAGTACAGAATGGGATCAAGAAAATCCATCATGGCAGTAGTCTCTGGGATAGACAATCCTTCAAAAGCTAGATGTTTTGGTGTTACCTAGGTGGTTTAGAAATGGTTCTTGGATAGCCAGGATGTCCCAATCTTTAGGGTGCACTGAGTTTAGCATTGCAGCCTGCGCAATGTCAGATTTGCAGACATTCTGTTGCCAGATGTGGATTTTTCCAGGTGCTACTGTTGGTCATACAATCATTGGAAGGAGCCAGATTCAGGGCACTTCAGTCAGGACAAGTTTGGTGTAGCTGATTGACCAAGCCCAAGGAAAGCATCAAGGGTGCTGAAACTGGCACGCTTAGGTGCCCAGGGTTGCACTACTGAGGGGGGGGAGCCATCCACAGGGCCAGTCCCAAGGGAAGCCAGGAATACTGAGGCCCATTGGGTTGCCAAGCTGGGTGATAAGAGATGGGGGAATGATGGGGGCAGTGTGGTGGACTTCTTTAGGGGCACCTTGGCCCAAGGTGTAGGGTCTCAGGTCAGGAAATATAGCATCTGGTTTTTGGGGAAGTAGCTGTCAGTCTCACTACACTTCTTTTGGAAAACCAAGCACATTCATAATGAGCTAGCATGATTTGAATCAGGACCACAGGAAATGCACCTTAGAGTGCTGGGTTTGCATGCCTGCTCATCATGTCCTGTCCCCACACATGTTGTACAGTGCTTGTCATTTGTGCAGTTGGCATAGATGTGTCTGTATTCCTGACATCTGTTGCATCGAATGGGCTCCTTGAAGTCCTTATGGACTACTACTTGACCACCCAATATAAAGATCTATCTCCAAAGGAGATTGTTCGCCATGTCGGGAGAGCTGCAAGTGATTTTCAGGGAGGTGACTGTCTGGTTCTTACCTCTCTTCTCAGCTGCCTTGAGCCATGTGGCTAAGGTGATGGAATTTGGTTCAAGGTTGTTCTCATCCTCAATTGTGTGAAGGTGCATTTGGTCCTGGGAGTCGAAGCAGCCATGGCAGGGGACAAAATGGGCAATGATGTTGTAGGCTTTGGGCTTGACGCTCACTGTTCTGCCGAAGGTGGCTGTGACAATGTCCCACATCTCATCTGCACTGTATTCATGGAACCTGTTGGCAGCATTAGCTGAGATAAACTCAATGACATATGCACCATGGTCTCAGTAAGATAGTCCTACTATGTGGGTCTTGGGGGCACCATGTTTGGGTTCCTCCCCTTCTTCCACTGTTCCAATTGCCATGCTTGCCTGGTCAATATCACCCAGATGGCTGTTGAGTTTGTCACAGAGAGTGGAATTGCCAGTGGCTGATGTGTCTGTTGGTGAGGTTCCATTGGTGGGGTCCACTATGACTAGGACAGTGTGAGCATTGTGTAAGAACCATTGTTGGAGGTAGGTGTCATCCACAGAGGCTGTTAGGTTGAAGTTTGCATGTAGATGTGGGGCAGTGGATGACCTCTGTGCAGAGGCAGAAGCTGCAATAGCAGCTCAGGTGGGTCAAGGAAGCTGCTTAACAGGGTTTCTGAAATTTGTGGAGGCCAATTGCAACAGCACATCCAGTGAGGTGGAGACCCCAGAGAGACACTCTATTGCCTTGTCAAGGGCAAGCAGGGCTTCAGCTTGTCTGGTGTCTGCTGCAGTGGCAAAGTTGGCTGAGGAGTTGAGCTTAGTAGCTACTCCTTCAATATGACTGAGCGCTTTAGTGACCACCAGATCCACAATAGCCTTGGACACATAGTCCAAAATTACATTGTCTAGGAGGAGTGCAACTGCTATGGATGCATTCCTCAACTCCTGCTGTTTTGAGATCAATGTCACTGACAGCAGAATGTGGACTAGCTTCCTGCAGTTGTAGGGTTTGGCTGCCAGGATCCAACCTTTCTTTTTAAGCCAGGTGTGTGCATTGCATTGGGACTTAATCAGACTGGGGTCATTGGCTAACAGTACCTTGATGTCTGAGGCAACTGGTCATTGGGGAGGTGGTGTTGGAGTCCTAACATTGGTGGGACTGCTAATTAAATTTTTGGCTGAGGGCTTGCCCAGACTGGACATGCCTTCTACTGTAAGGAGGGTGAGAAGTAAGATAAGGGTGGTATAGGGAATAGGCTTGTGGGCCTGGAAGTCTCCTTGAAAAGAGGGGAAGGGAGTATATATACTAGCTAGTGACCAGAGCTACCAGGACCCCAGAAGGAATGGTGGCAGTACAGGTTCAAGAAGTGTTTTTTGAAATAGACATGGTTGATGTCATGCACTACTTACTACATGATGATAGGCACTGGCTACCAGTGCCTCTACCTTCACAAGCATTAGCCATGTTAAGCTGACTTGATAATTTGACTTATGGTGTAGGACTGCTTCCAGTCCCTATTGAGCATCACTTCAAGATAGACAGGTGGGTGCAATATCTATTGTACCACTGTCATCCCAGATCCCAGAACCTTGTGTCTGGGATTGCTATAGATATTTCTGGACAAGTCAGCCAAGGTGCTGTCTTTGGCTACATCTTTGTATGCACATTGGCACCCACTGGTGCCCATGCTTGTGCTGTCTATATGAGAGCCTTTGCTCTTGTTGCTGCTTACCCATGCCTCTATGCTGAGGCTGTGGAAGCATACAATAGGGAAAGTACAATGCCCTTTCAGGTCATCAATAACTACAGTTTCCCAATGCACAGGCTCTATGTTGAGCCTGAGCAAGTTGCCAACCTTAGTGATATGGAGGTGCTTTGTCACCTCCTTACTAATAGAATTCCACATATGTGGATGGACCATGCATATACTTATGGTATATACTACCTGGACTATCATTAGTCTAGGAGTGGTCTGTATATCAACCTCTTTGCAAGTATTAACAATGATAGGCATCAATGCCTGGAGCTCTATGGACCTCCAGGAACTTTGCCTAGATATGATGGGTGGTATGAGCCCACCCTTGATGATCAAGAATGCTGTTATGTTCTCATTCAACTTTTGGAGGCCAAAGACCTCCAGCTACTCTCAAATCAAGAGTGGCTTCATTATGGTGAAGATGCCAGGTTCAGATAACTAGCTAATTGTTCAGTGGCAGCTGTCCATGTCCTTCTGGCACCACCATCTATGGTGACAACTGCTATTCCACCAGAGGGACCTGATGAGTCCCTCAGGCAACCAGATCCCCCCGAGGAGGCTGAACTCTCAGCCTCCTCTCCTACTCCTGTACTAGAAACTGGTACTGTGTAGATGGAGACAACTTCTATGCCCCCACTCACTACTGACATAGTTGGTGATGTTGAAAACACCATTGCCACTTCAGACCCACCTCTAGAGATGAGGCCAAGCAAAACTGCAGCCAACACTGCAGTCTCAGAGTGCCCTGCTGAGGCAACAGATCATACTGTTGCCTTATAATCTCTTGCTTTGGTCAACACTGAAGCCATAAGGTGGGATGAAGTAACCACTGTTGAGGAAGCTGTACAGGAACCAATGAACACAGAGGCTACCTAATAGAGCCTTTACAGTATTCCTGGACAGATAAGAAGAGACATTCACTGGTCCCTTCCAGTTGCTCTATAGTGGAGTCCCTAATAGCAACTTTCTTTAAGTTACTATTGGAACACCTCAGCTGCTAGAGAAACACTAGCAAGATAGGTGGGACGCTATCTCCTGCCCTATATTCTTTGAAATTATTTTACTTAATTATAAGACTCATTACAGTCTCATTTAATCTTTATTCATTAATTATTTAATGAGACCTGTAATGGTCT
>JABCKS010025739.1:0-10833 GCA_018851325.1 Termitomyces sp. DKA19 | reverse complement strand
AATTAGAGTTTGATAGAACATTACAGAGTGCTCCACATGAAATAGCAAATTTTACTACATCAAACCATGGTGTAGCAAAGAAAAAGCAGTGTAATGCTAGAAGGACTGCTAGCAGTCACTCCTATATGACCACTATATGGTGATTAAACTAGTATCACCACTGAAGGCAATAGAGTGCCCTTTACATGGCTGTATCCAAAGGTAGAGCTGGGTAATATAGCAATGTCAGTAGGCACAGAGTAAAACCCTGGGTATGCCACTACAACACTATGTGTGGAAGGTTTCTTTAACCCTTCAATAGGGAGTACTCTGCAGAAGAGTATTAATGGAGAGACTCATAGGGCTTGTAGCCCTATACAATTACATGCTGGGCTTATAATGAACATCCACATATTAAGACCATTAGCATTCATTAAACTAATCATCAAAGATGTCAATAATACCTCAGATACAAAAGGTGAGATGTAATCTAACAATATTCTCTATAGGAGAGTGCTTGTATTCTGACAAGGCTAAGTCAAGGTCTGGAAGGCCTCAACTTAGTAGTACTTAACTGTTAGAGTAGTCAAGTATATTGTAATTCAGTAATTATTAGATGATGGTATTATTCCAACTGACTTAGTAAAGTTCTTGGAACTTTATATAATCTTCTTGGAGTAGGAGGTACAGAAGTACCTCTAACAGGAGAAGCTGCAGAGATCCCAGGCATCCTTTGATATGCCTTTGATATTTATAAGAGAGGACAATTTGCCCCCTTTATCACTGGTCAACAAAGCACTAACCTTATTGCAAGCATCATAGTAACCTGGTGAGATGCTGTAGAATTACACAGCTAGACAGGCTATGGTAGACTATCAGAGATAGGCTACAATAAGAGTGATCATTGCAATCAATATAGCCTTGACAGAGGCAGAGTTAGTTATAACAGTCAAGCAATCCATGGTGTATTATAGATACACTGGGTCTATGCAAAGAGCATTGGTCTGAGAGAATTGAATTATGTTGCAGCAATTCTATAATAGAGATATAGAAGACTTTGAGCAGTCCCATGTCAATGACTAAGAAGTGATGGTTCCAAGGGAACACCACTTATGATGCTTGGTCTGAGGAATATGTTCTGCCCAAATGTACTAGGCTGATTAAGACAAAGGAGCAGGAGTCTTGCTCCTCAATGCTAGATGCTTAGGATGAGACAAAGAACAGCTTTATGGTACATCTATAGTAGGTTGCCCAAGGAAGAAGTAGGTGATCTGAGATAGGATTTACCTAGAAGTGACTATGCTTCTCTACCACTCTTTAGACTATATTATAGACCTTCCAGTCTAGGAGGAGGTGAAGGAGAACCTGAGAAAGGACCACTTTTTCCTGGTTAAGGACCACTTTTTCTTAGTTAAGGACCACTTTTTCCTAGTTAAGGACCATCACTACCTTTAGGAAAGGGTCCTCCAGATCCTGAAGGACCTGATCAAGGTTCAGAGAGAGATGTGAGTGATGATGTGAGATATAGAGCTGGGCAGTGGAAGACTACAGTCTTTTCTAAGAGACAGCTATAGCAGTTTTTAATGCCACCACAATATTATAAATGCTTCACTATAATATCATGAATATTTCACTACTCTAAGAGTGGAGGAGGCCCATGAGTATTACCAGTAGACAATGCATAATCATCTAAGGACAGTGATAGAATAGCTGCTTATCCAGCCAAAATGGAGTGACCCATCAAAAATAATCACTTCATATACTGGGTTATCTAAGTTCAGCAAACTTAAAGACTGGCTGATAAGTATCTGCATATTTTATGCAGTTGCCCAGTATGGTAGGGATGGGCATGAATGCAAGAAAGTTCTAATATTGATGGACTTTCTAACTGTGGATGCCCTTATGTAGTATCTACAACATATAATATATTGTCAATAGAGCATAATTCTACTAGAGGTTTGAGAATGTAATTCTCAGATTGTATAATTGATTTATACAATTCTTAACTATGCAGGATGCCCATGATGTATTCTGCAATGTAGTCTATATAGGGAAAGAGGGGGTGCAGGGATTCTACAATGCCTTACTTGACTATGCTCAAAATATAGCTATATTTTCTGATGAGTTTATAATTTGTGAGTGATTCTTAGAGAGTATACTTGCCAATATGCTGGTTACACTAATACACAATGGCAGACTTACTTTGGAGGTAAATACTGTTAAGGAATTTGTTTTGGAGGCTAAGGCTTATAAAAACAGTGTCAAGACTGCAGTGTACTACTTAAAGTGCAGCAAGAAGAACTGGTTGGGATAATTGTTGTTATTGGCAGCAGTGCAGTCACTAAAGCTGAGGACTGTACTAGTGAAGTGGCCAGAGCTATCAGACTAGCAGGCCCACTCTAGTATGCTTAGGATGGCAAAGAGGACTACTAGTTATATAGATATAAGGCTTATGCCTTCTTAGAAAAGCCTAGGATCAGGTTCTACAGTTTCTACTCAATCTGAAAGAATAGTGTAGATAATAAACAAACATCTTGCCACTAGAAAAAATATGGTGGCTATTGCATTGAGCCATTTAAGTAAGGATACTGGGCAATCTACCACTTATTACAAATGTAAGAAGTCTGACCACTTTACTCAAAACTGCAGGGAGCTAGCCAAGCTAGCTCCTTATGCATTTATATGAGTGGCACATATAGCTGCTCCATCAGATGTCAACAATACTAGCAATGAGCAGAATAATGATCCTATAGATGTTGGCAAGGACCTAGCAGCTGAGTTCAATAGGACTTTAGCTTGAGAAGATGAATACATTGAGTTAAAGATGTACAAAAACAAGTATTACACTTAAAGTAGTAACAGTAAAGGACTGTTTGCCCTCACTAAAGTTTCTACAGTCAAATGTAGGGCAAATAAACCTACTAAGGAGGTCTATATGCACAAGGTAAGGATTATAGCAGCTAAGGATGCTATGGACTGACCAGTGCTGCAGGTATAAGACAAGGAATGTCTTGTTATCTGAGTAAAAGTCAATAGCTATAGAGCATAGATGTTATGGGACTTGAAAAGTACAACTTCTGAGATTACCCTGTTATTTGTTTACATAGCTGAGATACATGTAGCTCCATTAGCCACCTCAATAACCTGGCAGTTAGGAACAATTGAAAGTTATTTTATAGTAAACTATAGTGTCAGAGTAACTATGAAGGCCTCTAATAAGTTCTACAATATCTATATTAACATTGTCAACTTCAATTGCTATGATATGATTGTAGACATGCTATTTATAAAAGCACACCATATCCTTCTGGACTTTAAAAATGACTAGGTAGTCATTGATGAAGTAGTGACCCTAACTTATAAGTTGGAGCTGGAGAACTTAGATGGCTGTACACAATGCTTCTATACATTGAAGAAGTGGCATAATGAGCAGCCCTGACTATGTAGTGAACTAAGGCAGCCCACTGTGAAGGACATAGAGGACAAATATTGGACCTGGATAACTGATAGTCTGTCTAAGGACTATCTAGCCTTAATGTTGCTAAAGGAAAAGTATTGTCAGAATACTTTTTTTGAGGAAGAGAGGATTAATCCCAGCATATCAAAGCTGACTGAACAAGGACCTCTGGAGATAGAGGCTATGTAGTGAACAAGGGAAAAGAATCAACTTAATCCTTTGTAGTCAAGAAAATAAAGGATTTAGGATTAACCAATCCCAAAACCTATACTCAAATGGGTATATAACCCTTATATACTATAAGAGTGGAATCAGGTCATTGCAGATCTGACCTAGAAAGAAGAAGTACAAAGAATAACCCTTAAAACTGAGACATCAGATAGCATTGAAGGATGAAATCTTTGAGCTAAACAAGTTTAAGTACTTATGGACTGAAATAAGGTGTAGGTCTAAAAGAAGCCCTATATAGCTAAACATTCCAGACAAGTCAGAGATTCATTTAATAACCTTGCATGATAAGTATGCAAGGTCAATACTACTGTCCAAACTAGCCAAGGACCAGCAATGGCCTTAATTAGGAGAGGAGAAAAGAAAAGCTCAGCCTTTTAAGTTGACTAAAGGTGACATTCTGTACCTTTAGCAATAATGGTATAAGGAGTTTTAAGACATTGTTAATAGCATGATGAAGGAACTACCTTTGTAACATAAGGTTAACTATGAGATAAACCTTGTAGATAAGTCCAAATGGTACTTGTTCTTCATGCTGAAGGTGCTTTAAACCACTTCAGCAGTAATTGTGAAATAAAATAACTGCTATATATGGGTAAAATGGTGGAAACTATATGTAGGCTGATCAGGCCATACTTTTACTATACATTCTGAAGAAGGATAGATCCTTGCAAATGACACTAAATATGTGTCAATGTAGTAATAACATAGTTAAGAATATAACATTCTTACCTAATCAAAAAGTTATTAGGAAGAATATTGCCTGCATATCTATAAGATTAAAAATTGACCTTACTGATGTATATAACCAAATGAGAATATATATGTCAGACATATCTAAAACTGCATTAATGACCATTACTAGTATATATCACAGTAACATTATGCAATTAGTGACTGTAACATGCCAGCAATATTTCAATATCTAATGATGTCTATTTTTTTGGGATGTTATTAGAAAATGGATACATATGTATTTAAATAATATTTTCATCTTTTTCTTTTTAAATACAATCAAGAAGTATAAGGAGTACCTTAGAGTAGTTTTTGAGAGACTATACAAAAACAAGCTCTATCTCAAATGGAAGAAGTGTAAGCTGTATATCAAGCATGTTGAGTGTCTTGACTATGTCATTGATTCATAGGAAATTTACCCTGACATGAATAAGTTGAATTAGATCTAGAAGTGGCATACTTCTAGAACCTACAATGACATTCAATAGTTTATGAGCTTAATGAACTACATCAGGAATTTTTTGCCCAATATTTCATTATATACAGGGCCATTGATAGCCATAATACAGAATGGGTTACCATTTCAGTAGTGCCCTATTCACTAGTGGTGCTTTAACATAATCAAGCAGATCTGCACTAAAACACCAGTTATATAGCTAATTGATCCTCAATATGAGAATCTTGTCTAGCTGATATACAACACTTTGAAAATAGGTATTGAGGCAATGTATAGCCAAGGACCAAGCTGGCAGAAGTGTTGACCAGCTAAGTTTATATCTAAGAAGTTCACCAATGTACAGCAGAACTATGCTATATACAAACTAGAGATGTTGGCTATTCTAGAAGCCTTTCTAAAACACCACTATGACAGTATTATAGCTATCCTAGATTTACATAAGAGAAATTATGAGACTGTATAGTCTTCCAAGCTCTATTATCAGTGACTATGACCCAAAGTTCATATTAAAATAGTGGCATAAACTATATAAGTTATTAGAAGTACAGCTCCTAATGTTAATGTCTTTCCATCTACAGACAAATGGACAGACTGAGTGTACTAACAGGAATGTTGGCCAGATCCTGTACACAGTTGTACACCCTGATCAGAGAGATTGGCTAGGTTGTATAGACCTAATGTAATGGCTCATACATGTTACAACACTTAATATACAATTATTACTAATTATTTGTGATTTAATTTGTATATAAGTTGTGAGGTTACTTACATAACCTCAAGTAGTCTTTTTTGCACAACCATAGCCAGAATCAATAGATAGGTTCTGACTTACAGTCTGGTGTATGAAAGGCTAAGTAATAGCATTACATTTTTTTAAGTCAATCTATATTGACTATCTTTGCTATGGCAAGCAACTGAACTTCCTTAAAAGGAGTTCTAACTTTATTATCTGTGATTGTACTAGAATGGTCTTGCTCTGTTATAGTAGTAGGTGGGCATATTAATGTCCACAGAGAAAAGAGTTTCTGGGCATAATCCTGGGAACTTGGCAAGTGGAGCATCTCGGAGCACTCTACAGGGATTAGGAAGTGATGCTATATCATGTCATGCTGTGAGTGTGGGAGGTGGAGGAATGCTAGAAGGCCTTTTCTCTGCTACACCTACTCAACCATCTGATGATAGTTGACAATCTGTACAAGGTGGAGGGACTGAAGCAGTCTCTTCCAGTGTGCACCATGCAGTAAGCCAAGCTGAGCTACAAGAGAGCTCTGTAGTTGAAACTGTGCAACCTCAGTACATCTCAATAGGTGCACAGGGTACATATAGGGAACTCTATATAGAGGAGCCAGCTCCATTGCAAGCTGGCCCATTATCAGGTTTAGGGAGGAGAACAACATTCTCAGCCTACATTGAGATGGTCCCTGAGAAAGCACCTGATACCTCAGATACAGATTGCGAAGTGGGTCTGGATGAGCTTCTCAACTAGAGAGTTCTTGCATTTTGGAGAAATTATGTGGAAGTTACCAAAGCTTCCACTAGACAACAGTTACTTGCTAGAGTGGCTAAACATATCACAATTCAGTGAAGTTTAGGGGATAATATTATTCCCAAGGCCTCTGAAGAGTTTATTGAACTCTATATTGACTTCCTGAAACAAGAGGTAAAAGAATACCTCCAGAGGAAACAGCTTTGAGGATCTCAAATATCTTTGGAGTGGCCATCTCCTCTGTCCAAGAAGGATGAACTGTTATTATCTCTAGTTGACAAAGCCTTTTCAATGCTTCAAGCTTCTCAGTAGTCAGAGGAAACTCCCTAGGATTATGTGGTCAAACAGGCCACAATGGAGTGTCAGAAGAGAGCAGCGTTAGGAACAATTATTCCTAATGAAGCTGCATTAATTGAGGGAGGATTTACATTTATAGCAGATCCCAATTGTGCTTCAATATGGCACAATATAACCTAATGATGGGGCTTGATATGGAACAACTGGGTCATTCTACAGAAGTTCCAGTAGGGAGATTTGAAAGACTATGGTTAGTCTTTTGTAGAAGATCAGAGTGTCAGATTCCAGGGAAACATCCCCATTGACACTTGAAATGTAAGTAGAGTTCAATCAGAATTCCCTCCAACTGTGAAGTGGGAGGAAGGTGAGATTCACCCCAGAGCTTCTGAGACTTGAAGGGGATCTCCCCAACCTGCACCAACTGCAGTGAATCTACCCACATGCTTGGGAAGTGCAGTGGTGGATTCAAAAATGGCTAATGTTGGCCATACTAGACAGTCATACTCTTAAGAGAGTATGGAGTTGTGACAGCCAAGGAGATTTGAGATGCCTCCTCAGCATCATGGGCAATTTGCTACTCCTGGAGTGAAAGAAGTGCATGAGTTTCATAGGCAGATGATGCACAATTGTTTGCAAGCAACTATTGAACAACTTTTAGCTGTTTAAGTAGCAATGCTGGAAGGAGTAAAAGGTAAACAATCTGAATCTCTGAAGGTCATTACTCCTTATATGGGATCTTCCAAGTTCAATGAAATTGAAGATTGGCTTATGAGTGTGTGCATAAATTATGCAATAGCTTAGCTAGGTGGAGAGGAATAAGAATGTAGAAAAGTTCTCACTCTTATGGACTACTTGAGTGCTTCAGCACTCAAATGGTATCTACACTACATAATATACATAAATCAGGTGCAGGCAGACTGGACATTCAAAGACATAGTCCTTGGTCTATATGATCATTTTATCCAACCATCTACAATGCAGGATGCTCATGATGCATTCTACAGAGTTAGATATACAGTTGAAGATAGTGTACAGGGCTTCTATGATGCCCTGCTGGATCAAGCTCAGAATATAGCTGTGTTTCCCAATGAATTCACAATTCAAGAGCAATTCTTGGAGGGTATTCCCTCTGATATTCTTGTTGCTCTCATACATGATAGGGGACTAGCCCCAGAAGTGAATACCATAGAGGAATTTGTGTCTGAGGCTAAAGCCTATAAGAGCAGTTGGAAGACTGCTGTGCACTATTTGGAGCACAGCAAGAACTGTACAGGATATACTGTTGCTATACCCCACAAGTGAAGTGAGGATCAGCCACCAAGGTGAGAGGTTCCTCAAGGACCTCATGCACTATTAAGACCTAGGGTGACTCAGTTATCACCCTGAGGTCCAGAGCATAGTGCCCCAGGGTAAGAAGCACTGTCAAAACCTTGACAGGTGGTGGGTGAGTCAGGGTCAAAGGGGGCAACCAATGCTGTTGGTCAACTCCCTTAGAATACAACAAGTCCAACCACTTGTTATAACTGTGGCAAGAAGGGCCACTTCACTTGGGACTGTTGGGAGCTGCATAAAGCAGCTCCACAAGGGCATGTACATGTGGTGCACACAGTGGTGCCATTTGAGATACCTGAGGAAGAAGCAGATTCAGATAGTGCTCAGGACCAAGGATCTGGTGATGAGGCTGATGCATCTGAATTAGGGTGTCTACCTCAGGATAAATATGTTGAATTGAAGACATATGATAATGAGTACTATATTCAAGACAGTGATAGTGAGGGAATTCAGGCTCTTACTGATTATGGACCTGGAGATGATCTACAGGAAGATTGTCCTAACTAAGTGCAAATGTGCAAGGTGAAATTATTGGTGGATAAGTCTGCCATGGAGCAACCAGTAGTTTCAGTCACAAATAAGGAGTGTCTAGTAACCTGGGTAGAGGTTAACAGTCACCAGGCATAGATGCTTTGGGACTTGGAGAGCACTACATCAGGGCTCACTCCATCTTTTGCACACATCACTGGGGTTTGAGTGGCCACATTGGCTACTCTAATTACCCTACAGCTAGGAACAATTGGAAGTCATTCTATTGTAAATTATGGTACAACAGTGACCATAAAAGTGCCAATGGAGTACAGCAATGTATATATGGACATTGCAAACTTTGACTGGTATGATATGATAATTGGCACCCCTTTTATGAGGGAACATAAAGTCCAATTGGACTTTAACAATGATTAAGTGATCATTGATAGAGTGATAACACCAGTGCAAAGGCTGGGGTTGGATGAGACTAATAGACATCTGTGGCATTTCCAGACTATGGAAAAGTGTCATGATGATAAGAGTCTATGACATGTGGCTAGCAGTGGGCCTTCCCTCAGTGGGGAATGCATGGAGTCGATGGAGGCACAGGCTGGAAGCACTATACCACTACAGACTGGTGTGCCCCTGGAAGTAAGTGAGGAGAGTGATACTCCTCATGAAAGGAGGAAGGAGGGCAGAGCTGGAGAAGCTCAGAGAGCTTCAAAGCAACTAGCATTGGCCAGTGTCCAACCTCGACTGGTCAAGATTGAGACTAGTAGAAAGATTTGGGACATGCCAGTGCCCAAGTATGCAAGGGAATGGAACCTTGACCCATGGATGCTGCAGGAGTGGAATCAAGTCATGATAGACCTAAGTGTGCAAGAAGCTCTTGAAAGAGTGAGGATTGTCAGAAAGGTATTCCGGTGTACTATCTCAGAGGAGATTTCAAAACTGCAAGAGTTTTGTTGGGCTCTTATGTTAGAAGGAGAGTCAAAGAATTGACTCAATATATCAGATAAGTGTGAAATTCATCTAGCAGCTCTACAGGAAAAGTACAAACATAGTAACATTGTTCATAAGGGAATCAAGGATCAATGGATTTCTTGGAATTGTAGAGAGAAGGACCAGGCTGTGGAGCCTAGGTTGATGCAAGATGATATCCTGTGTCTAAAGCAGCAGTGGTACAAACAGTACTACAATATTGTAAATAGTACCAAGGAGGAGCTTTCTCTGTGGAAAGAGATTAATCATGAGATTAACCTCATTAACAAGTCAAAAGGGTACTCATATTTTATGCCATGGTGTCTGCAATCCCTCCAAGATCAGCTCAGAGCAAGAATTGATTGCTATGTGCAGGTGAAGTAGTAGGAACCATATACAGTTGATCAGGCTGCACCCCTTCTTTGTATTCCAAAGAAGGATGGAACATTGCAAATGGCCTTAGATGCTCACCAGTATAATGACAATATGGTTAAGGATGTGATGCCCTTACCTAATTGGGAGGTCATATGTAAAGATGTAGCTTGTGCAAGAGTAAGGTCAAAAATTGACCTCACTGATGCATACAAGCAGATATGGATATGTCCATTGGACATACCCAAAACTGCATTTATGACTATTACAGGAATATATTTTAGCCATATTATGCAAATTGGAGACTATAATACTCTAGCTACATTCCAGCATCTAATGATGTCCATCTTTTGGGACATCATAGAGAAATGGATGCATGTTTATCTAGATGACATATTTGTCTACTCTGACTCCATTGAGGATCATGAATGCCATCTCAGTATAGTATTTGAATGACTACATCAAAATCAGCTCTACCTTAAGTGGAAGAAGTGCAAACTCTATGCTGAGTACATAGAGTGCTTAGGGCACATTATAGATGATCAGGATATTCACCCTGATGAATCTAAACTGACTAGAATCCAGGAATGGCATATTCCTGGAACCTACAATGATATCCAATGCTTCATGGGGTTGGTAAACTATATCAGCAACTTCTTGCCTGATATATCTGTGTATACTGGGCCTCTCATGGCAATGATGCAGAATGAGTTGCCCTTTTATTGGCAACTCTTGCACCAGAGGTGTTTCAATATGATTAAGCATATCTGTAGTAAAACACCAATCATTTGACCCATTGATCCTTGTAAAGAGGATCCTATTTGGTTGGTATGCAACACCTCAAAAACAGGCACTGGAGCCATATATGGTCAAGGACTGACTTGGCAGACCTGTAGGCCTGCTGGGTTTATGTCAAAAAAGTTTACTAATGCACAGCAAAATTATGCTGTGCATAAACTTAAAACTTTAGCAATCCTAGAAGCTCTTCTCAAATGGGAGGATAAGCTCCTAGGATATAAAATCCATGTGATTATGGAT
>JABCKS010025737.1:0-10860 GCA_018851325.1 Termitomyces sp. DKA19 | reverse complement strand
GCCAGAATTGATGCCACTCCAGTGCTTTTGCCAGTTCCATGCTTCCCTCCCATTACAGTGATTGGACTATCATTGAGTGTATAGTCTAGTATAGTCCTTGTCCTATCCTGTTCTGTATTTTTTCTGGTGTATTTCAAGGAGATAATGTTGCTGGAACTTGTTTTACCAGGAGGCTTACAGTTTTCAGCCTTAATAGATGGTTTATTTTGACTTCTGGTATTTTGTATATTCCCAATGTTGTGACAACATTATATCACTATCTTACTATAAATAAAATATTTTTGACAAGTACAAGCTTCTGTAAACTAGTACCATAAATTTTTGTCTTATAGCTGGCAGAAAATTCTGAAGGTCTCTAGGGTAGGCAGCATGAAATAAGCAGAGAGTTCCTACTTAAAAAGATAAAAAAATCTTAGATATTGCTTAGATAATAATGGAAGACACTTTGTAAGAGTTTTGAATAACTACTGCCTGGGCCTTTATCTAGGATAGTTTCTACCAAATCTGACCAAAATACTGTCTGCCTACAGAGGTCAAACAGGGGCTGTCTGCCTATAGAGGTCAAACAGAGGATAGAGAAGCTTGAGCACTTGGAAGGGGCCCATTGCTAGTTAATAATGGGCCCAGAAGAACCTTGAAGCAGGAGGCCCAATATTTAGTAGATTCTCTGCCCTTTCTGGATGATGTCTACTAGGAGACCAGGGATGCTTTATTAGTGTCAGGACTCCATTCATTTTGTCCCATCAATCTCCAACAACCCTGCCACCCCTGGCAACCTCCCAGACTACCCTTGTCTGACTTCTGGACATTCCTGCCCCCTACCTGGACCCAGCCTGCAATCTGTGCATCATCAGATCACTGGTCTACATGTTTCTAAGCCCCAATCCTGACAACTTCCTTTGAACATACCTTATACATCACCAAATCACCAGTAAGTCAGCATTTCAAGTCCTAGCATGCCTTTAGGGCCTGCTCCAGCCTTGAGATGCCCCTGCCCCTGCAAATTCATCCTTGGGACCCACTTTGGACCATACCTAGGCCCCACTATAACTAAAGCCAAGTCCTGAGCAGGCACTACCTACCTAAGGACCTCCTACCTCTCTAACTCTCTCTGAAGACCTTGAGTATATAGCCCCAGAACTCTATAGTTAGTTGGTAGTCTTGAAATTGTCTACTTTTGTCTATTTTTTATTTCTTTACTCTTTTTTTTCTACTCAATCTACTCTTTTTTTTCTCTCTCTCTTGACTTTCTAATATAGTTGTCTTAGTCTGCAGAACATTTCTATGGACTTTAATAACCTCCAACCACTTTATATCAACTTTGGGACATTGCTTGATGCTCAGAACAGCTCTAAAACACTTATACATTCCCTTTTTAGTTATTAACTAACTGACTAGTGAGTTCTCACTCTTGAAGGTGAGCTCCCAGGTTCTTTAGACCTAATATAATATCAAGACTCCCCTCTACTCATCAGACACTTAATGGCTCACTATGCCACACCCCTTTACTGGTCCACTACTACCTACATTATGGACTCCTATAGCAACCCAATTGCATTGACTTATTACATACAACCTCCAGTCATGCCCCAAAACAACTAGACCTCCTGTCCACAACTATCCCCTTTCTAACTCTTGCATTGGTACTGGCTAATAGCCATGCATGGATTTAGGCTGAGACTCTCAGTAAGTCAGGGCCTGGCTCCCAACTGACATTCTTTGGCACCTTTCCCTTACACAGGACCCCTATGTAGGACTACATCTAGAAGGCTTGCCAGAAGCTCCAAATACAGGGTGAAATGCTTCAGTACCTGCTAGCTTTAGTCTATTCAGCCTACTAAGGCCCTAAATGCCAGAAACTAATATCAGAATGACCTGGACATAGCCTCTGCCTTACTCCAAAATTTCAACTCCTCTGATGGACTATTCAATCAGCCTATAGCCAAGACAATAGGACTCTTAGCCCAACTCCACTCTAACTCAGTTTTAGATATAGAAACCTTCTGTATGTAGAATTGGAATGGCCAAGAGGCTACTAACAAAGCCTGACAGGCTGTACCAGCTATAGAAAATGGTAAAGACACTTAGTTCAAACATACTCTCAGCTACATTGATAAGGAACCTTGTAAGAGGTCTATAATAAACACTCTGCCACCTCAATACTCACAAGCCTAGGATTCATTCCCATACTTCAACCTTTATAACCCTCCCCCTGCCTGTTCTCACCCTTCCTTCCTGCTCTCTCTCTGGTATTGGCACTAGTATCTATAGTAGTGCTTGACTCCTTCTCAGACCTAGAACTTCAGAAAGGCCACTTTGGACACTTTAGAGAACTGCTTAGACCATCTAAAGACTCCATCAGATCATCAGGGGACTTTTTTAAACTATTTGGCAGGCCTCTTGATAGACCCTCTAGTAGACCCCCCTTTAGACTCTCTAGCAGACTTCTAGGATGAATTTCAGAAGGACTGCTCCCTGGACTAGGATGAGGAGCACCTCTTGGCAGAAGACCTCTAGGAGGAGGGCCTCTTGGAGGATGAGGCCCTGCTGTAGGCACATTTCTACTGGAAGGAGTGGGAAACCACTATTACTATGACTATAATACTACTCCTTCCCTCCCAGAACTCTGAAAATCAAACAGAAGCCAACAAAGTCTGCAAGACTCTAGCTTGTAAAAGTTGACTAGATATCCAGAAGCTGGAACCTTTCCATAGTTATAACCTCTAGAAATGGCACCTTTCTAGTACAATGTCTCAACACATTCTAGGAAAAGCTAAACACTTTTGCCATTGATAAGGCCTATATTGTATTTGCTTTCTCCTACCTACAGGGGATTGCCCTGGACTACTACATAGCCCTTCTCTGGTACAACTTCTGCCACCTGCTATTTTCCAACTAAAAAGCCTTCATACAGAAATTCTCATTGAAGTTTAAGGTTACAATACTGTCACCAAGGCTAAAAGGAAGCTTGTAGTGCTCCAGATGTCTCCAAAGGAATGCTTAATAATATTTGTGGTCCAATTTAAAAAGGAGGCCTATAAGACAGGCTAGAATTACTACATACTACACTTTTAACTCAACAAGGCCCTCTTTAAGCAAATTCATGAAGTCTTCCACCTTACACTAAAACAGTCTACCTATGAGGACTTCAAGAGTCTCATCACCTGCATTGACTAGTGCTATTGGGAAGACCCTGTTAGTTCTAAGACTAACCATTGGAACTACTCCTTCTGCTCCTTGGGGGGATCTTGGCAACCCCATAACAGACCTCTATAACCCCTTAACCTCACTACAACCAACCTCTGTGACCCCTTAACATCTCTACAACTAACTTCCTTATCCAGAACTTTGATTGACTAGGCCCTGAAAACACTACATAGCCTCCTGGCTGACTTTAGGCAGTCATTCCAGATCTCAATAGTCAGGACAATACCCTAGTATAAGGTGACAGTGACCCTAAGTCCATAAATGAAGACCAGGAAGATAAACTATTGCAAGCTAATCAGTCATGCCAGCTAGACTGGCCTTGAATAGCTGTCCCTAAGGAGATAAAGAAGTAGTGATACAGGGCCAGAGTGTGCCTGCTCTGTAATAAGCTCAGGCACTTTATTCAGGAATGTCCAAAGCAGGGTGCCCTCAGATAAACTATCTGGACTATAAGTAGAGATGAATTTGAGTTGCAGTATATAGAAAATGAGTTAGTGATTTAATTGACTCAAAAAATGCACTGAATTATGGAATTAACCCCAATGTCTTCTTCACTATAGTTTCACACATATATGCTTTAGTACTGGCTCTGGACATCCCCACAGCTTATTTCTCCTCTTAATTTTCCCAATCCTTCCTGCTTCAAACCTTCCTCATCCTCTTTCTCTACTCTGACATTGTCAGCACCCTGGTGGATAGTAGCACTACAAATAACTTTGTTAACAACAACTGAGTCTATGTTTCTTTCCTCCTTTGAATTTGACTGCTCAGCCCCATCTAACTCTGATTGTTCAATAGCAGACTATTTTCCATTGAAGAGATCATTTACTACACATACATTCCTCTATACTTCAAGAATGGCACAAAACTTGAGCTTTAGATATTTATTACCTAGCTGCACAAATCTACCCCTGTAGTTCTAGGCCTTCTATAGTTACAATCCATCAACTGACTTAGACCTAATAAATACTGAGAGCCTTAGTAAGTTGCATTCAACCTTGGCATACTCCATCATTAATATCACTCTCCAATCTATACACACTACCTATGCTACACTCCTGGACAGCAGGGCTATGGAAACCTTTGTAAGTAGGGAGCTGGGTCTCCCAAGTAAGGCATTAGATGCTCTGGTTGAGCTGCAACTCTTTGATGGCAATCCAATACTCTTTGGAACAATCTTCCACTACCATATTGACAGTATCCACCTTACCAATAGCCTAGAATTCTCTGTCAACCTCCAGATTACCTAGCTATACCCTGCCACTCCAATCATCCTTGGGTTACCCTGGTTATATAAGGCCAACCCCAACATCAACTAAAATTCAATAAGTATAACATTTGATAGCAAAGGCATTTGATTAGCTACTGAAATATTGCTCTGATTCTGATATTTCTCCACTATAGAAGATAAATTCAACCCTGACTATCCTCCTAGCCCAAACCCCAGCTTTCCCCTCTAGCCCTTATTGCAAGACTTTAGAAGAGAGAAAGGGAACTGCAATGCTGATAAGCTTTGCCCCTTAAAGAACCTCAATACTAACATCAGTGCTTCCTCCTCTATTTCTCCTTCTACACTTTTCCCTGCAACCTCCCCTTCTAAAAGCTCTTTTTGACCCCCACTCCCCAACTTCTTTCTACTCAACATTCTCTACAATAAATTCAGAGGGCCATCTTCCTCTCAAACCACTTTCCCTAACCCAAAAAACTCTCAGACCTTAAATAAGGAGACTTTTGGACACAGTCCATATGTTATAGGGACTGCCCCATTTGTCAGAATTCTCTACAACAGGACTCAGGCCTACCAGCTATACATAATCCCCATTAAACAGCTCTAAGCCCAAAAACTTCTAGACTCCACTAAATCCAAGAATGAGATTCTGCATAAGGTTGTATCTTCTAAATACTATGGGTTTACAGATGTATTCTCAGAATAAAGTGCCAAGGAGCTCTCCCTGCATTGGCTCTATGACCACCAGATTGATCTAGAAAAGAGAGCTTTCTCTCCCTTCAGAAAGGTCTACAATATATTGAAAACTAAGCTTTAGGCCCTTAAGGACTATATGGATAAAATATTGGAAAAGGGCTTCATTTAGCCCTTCTCTTCCTCTACTGGAGCCCTAGTTTTCTTTGCTAAGAAGAAGAATGGTATGCTCCACCTCTATATTGACTACTAAGGGCTGAATCAGATTATAAAGAAGAACCAGTACTCTCTCCCCCTCATTGAAGACCTTATGGACCAACTCCAAAGTGCCAAAGTATACACAAAGATTGACCTTCACTTTAGGTACAACAATGTCTATATTACCTTTAGATATAAGTGGGAAGACCACTTTCTGGACTCAATATGGACTCTTTGAGTACCTTATAATGCCTTTTGGAATGACTAACTTCCCTGCCACTTTCTAATACTTCATAAATGACATCTTCTATGATATAAACAAGGTCTTTATGGTGGTATATCTAGACAACATCCTCATCTACTCCAACTCTCTTGCAGAATACTAAGATTATGTCTGATTGTCCTGAAGTGACTCTGGAAACACAATCTCTATGCCAAACTGGAAAAGTGCTTCTTCCATACCTAAGAGGTTAAGTATTTGGGTGTCATCATCACTCTGAGAGGTGTCTGCATAGATCTGGGTAAGGTTGATGCTATCACCAACTGGCCCTGCCCATGGAATGTGAAGGAACTCCAATCCTTCTTTAGCTTCATAAACTTCTATCAGAAGTTTATTGATAATTACTCTAGAATCATGAAAAAACTTACTTGGCTCACCTGGAAAGACACCTTGTGGAACTGAGACTCAGCCTATTAAGACATCTTCAATTTCCTCAAAACTGTCTTTACTTCTGTCTCCATCCTTCAACACTATAACTCTTTCCTCCTCATTATCTTTGAATATAATGTCTCTAACTATGCTCTTACCAGAATTCTCTTCCAGACTGACCTCAACACTTAAGAACTCTACCCTATTGCATTCTATGCCTGCTCTATAATCTCTGCAAAACTCAACTATGATATCTATAATAAAAAGCTTCTTGTAATTGTGAAAGCCTTCTGACAGTGGAGGGCATACCTAAAAGGCACCTGTCACAGCATCCAAGTTTACTTGGACTATAACAACTTCCAGTACTTTATGACCACCAAGCAACTCAGTTGCTGGCAGGCCTAATAGTCTGAATTGCTGTCAGAGTATGACTTTGTTATTTGGTATTGTCTTAGCTATCTTGGAGCTAAGCTCAATATCCTGACTCAAAGGCCTAATGTCTACCCTTGAAAATTCTTTGAGGCCAGATGAAACATCCTCAATCAGTATGTCATCATTCCTTCTGAGCAGCTCCAAGCCACTCTTTTGCTAGATAACAAGGGCCTCCTCCAACAAATTTGCTAGGTACTCCCAGACAACTACTTCTGCTCTCATGACCCCCAAAGCTCTCTCTCTTTCCCCTTTAACTCTCCTTCTAATTTTCTTACCTTCACTCTTTCCCTCAATAATCAGCTCTTCCTTTATGATAGCATAATTTACATCTTAGACCACTAGAAGCTACAACTAGAGGTCCTCCAACAGTACTATGACTATAAGCTCTGGGGTTACTTGGGGATCCAGAAGACCCTATAACTTATCATACAAATGTACTTCTGGCTAGAACTCAAGAAGAATGTCACCCAATATGTTTATGTCTGTAGGGTATGTTGCCAGGCCAAGATCCTACACCACAACCCTTCAGACTCCTTAAACTCCATCCAATAGGATGCTGACCCTGGTTCTTCATCTCTATAGACCACATTATTGAACTTTTAGAGTCCAAAAGATACAATGTAATCCTCATTGTCATATGCTGGCTGACAAAACAAGCTGTCTTCATCTCCTGCCACACTATAGATAACACTCTGTGCTTGGCCCAACATTTCATTACCTATGTCTTTATAAAGCATGGCCTGTCCAATAACATCATCTCCAACCAAGGCACTCTGTTTATCTTACAATTCTGGCAATTTCTGTACTGGGCTTTAGACATCAAGTCCAGTCTATTGATGGCCTATCACTTGGAGACCAATAGATAAGCTGAGCATATCAATCAAACCCTGGAGCAGTACTTCTGGCTATACATCAACTAAGCCTACTACAAACATGCAGATGCTCACTAGAGCACAACTTCAAACTGGCCTATAGAATCTCTTGTCTGGCTCAACCTAAAAAAACATCAAGACTCAGCAGCCCTTCCTGAAACTCAACCACAAGTGTCTTGGACCCTTCAAGATACTTCAAAAGGTATCTTCCTATATATACTGACTCAACCTCTCACTAGAATAAAGGGAATTCACCCTGTCTTCCACATCTAAATTTTAGAGCAACACAACCTAGAACCCTTCCCTGGCCAATAGAATGACCCCTTCTCAGCCATTAAGATTAACAGAGAAACTCAGCACAAGGTCAACAACATCCTTAACTCCCAATGCTATTATAGCCAAGTCAAATATCTTGTTTGGTGGACTGGGTATAGACCTGAAGACAATACTTAGAAACCAATAAGACATCTTTGGAATATCCCTGAAACTCTGTGGGACTTCTACTAAAACTACTTTCAAAAGCCCCAAGACCTACAACTTGTGCCATAACCTTGGGGCTACTTTAGGCATAACTCCATCCTGAGTCTAACAGAGATTTAACTCCCCCTTGCACATTTCTATTCATCTTATTTATATCTTATTTCATATATCTTATTCCTATCTGATTCTTGTGATTTCATCTCATTACCTTGTCTTATCTAATCAATCTAATCACCTTATCATATCTGATCCCCTCATCTTATCTAGACCTGACCCAAGAAAGCATTTGATATTATGCAAAAACAAGAGAAAGTCCTAAGAAAATATAAGATAGGTAGTTATATATAAGGAACCCTACAAAACAGAGACCTTTTTCCTCATCTTCCCCCAACTTCCCTCCTCTTACCTTTTACCCTCCTCTACACCTTCTATTCTGCCTTCTATAGGTCAATTACTTCCTCCCCAATATTCCTCTTAGCTGTTACACTTACTTCTTCTAGTAGTGGCTCTAACAGCTCCTGCCCACCCCAGAGCTCCACATGGAGTGCCCTCTGTATTTTCTTCTACACATTCTTCTATAAAGATGCCAGACCTGCTAGATTTTGAGCTGCCTACTTTAGAACCTCCTTCTAACTAAAGACTATTTACCAATGAACACTCTCTAACCTCTTTAACTCTTCTATCCCATACTTAATTTCCAGAGGTAGGTGATACTCTAGGCAGATTTGACAGAGACCATTGCAACTCTGTCCAACAGGCTCCAGTGTGCCTAGATCCACTCTGGGGGCTATCATCAGTAGCCCAAAGTTTTAAACAGGATAAAGTTACTTACCTAGTAAAGAAAGTTGATACTGAGACTGTCTAACTATCAGCCAGATCCAAGCCTACTTATTATCACTAATATAGACTGCTACTCCACCAAGGTAGCCCCCTGTAAGCTCCCCTCACCCTAATCCACTGCCTCTATCTCTCTATAACCTGAGTCCACCCTACACACTTGCTCTTGTAGCAACCTATATGCCCCTTAAAGGGCCTCCAGCTTCTTAGTCCTTGCCCTCAGCTCCTACACTAGGTCCTGGTTCTGTGCCATCATGCACTGGTTCTGCTCCAGCTGCCATCTCTGTCAACTTTATATTCACACTACCTTTTCTTGTAAGCAATTCAGCTTTTAAGTCAGTGACAGCAGAGCTACTAGAAGATTGGGTGTTATTTGTATAGATGGGGTGGAAGTGATGGAGAATAGGAAGGAGGACCTCAAATTATTAGTGCTGAGGACTCAGAGCCTTCTCAGATGTAGCCTGTCATTTATGGGTGCTTTCTAAACCTGACAATTATATTGGCAAAGGTAAAAAAAGGAGGACTCCAGGTCTTGATAGGCCTCAAGCTGGCTGCCCTCTCTCAGTGTTTTTCCTAGTCCTGCTTACATCCTACTCCACACCCAGCCCTCAAAGAGTCTAATACTCAATCACTACCTTCACTTGGGATAGCAGGACACCTTAAATAACCAACCTTGGTGCTGCTTCCCCCTTGCACTACTCTGACTACTACTAGATCTGGAATGAACAACAGATGTGCCTTTTGTGACATCTGTCATACACATCCTAAGTCTACCATAATTAGCCTAGTAAGGAGAGGACACAGAGCTCCCCATGTATATGGTAGGCATTATACTGTGAGAACATAAATATGAGTCAGAGGTAAGACAAGAAGGTCACTTGCTGGATGGTTTACTACATACTATTTGTAGGAAGGCTGCTCAACCTTCCTAGAAAATCCTTGTACAAGTGCCCTAGTCCTAATTTCTGCTGCCCCTAATGCCCCCACTTCTGTTATTTATACATTGGCCATCCCTGCTCTAAGCCCTAATGCCTTCCCTTGCTATTGTTGCTATTCTGTTGGGAGTCAGTTGAGGCTGCAGCTCAGAATGGAGCAACTCATGCTGGAAAAGCTGGTTAATAGCTTTCTGCTTCTTATACTGTTGCTGCTTGTGCAATTTTGCCTTATATGCCATCCACTTGGCAATGTTGTTGCCCATAGGGAGCATAGGGGATCTGAAAGATAGTAGAGACATAGAAAGTTGGCTTAGGAAGAATTGAATGGCAAGCTATTAAGGAAACTTTTAGAAAATCATTAAACCTTCATAAGACACCTCTGGAAACCCATAACACCCACTGCACCTTGAAGGCTCAATGCTTGGAGGAGGGATAATGTTAAAATCCTACCTATTTTGCCCCACTAACCCTCAATAACCTTGTTAGCCTCAGTAACCTTCCAGACTGCCTCTGCTCAACTTCCAGACATCCTTGCCCTTTATCCAAATCCAGCCTGTGATTTGCACATTACTGGATCACCAGTCTATGCATTCCCAAGCTCTAATCCCAACAACTTCCTTTGGATGTGCCTCCTAGACTGCCTCTGCTCAACTCCCAGACATCCCTGCCCTTTACCTAAATCCAGCTAGTAATTTGCACATTACTGGATCACCAATCTAAGCATTCCCAAACTTCAATCCCAACAACTTCCTTTAGATATGCTTTATACATCACTAGATCACCAGTAAGTTAATGTCCTAAGTCCTAGCATTGTCAGGACCCCTTCCATTCCTCCTCATCAACTACTAACAACCCTGCTACCCTGACAACCATCCAGATCTCCCCCACCCAACTCCTGAATATCCTACTTCTTAACCCTACAATTCAACTACTGATCCATATGTCCCCAAGCACCAACCTTAGCAACTTTCTTGGAATGTGCCTTACACATTACTAGATCACTGACAAGATAGCTTTCCAAGTCTTGATGTGCCCTTAGGGGCCACCTTAGCCTCAAGACACCCTCACCCTGTAGATCTACCATTGGGACCCACTTTGGACCATACCCAGGCTCTACCACAATAGAAGCCAAGCCCCAGATAGGTGTTGCCCACCTAGGGGCTTCCTACCTTCCCCAACTCTTTCTAAAGACCTCAAATATATAACCCCAAAACCCTATAGTCAGTTGGTAGTCTTGATATTGCATACTTTCATCTACTTCTTGCTTCTCTACTCTCTCTATCTCTATTCTTACTCAATCTATTCCTCTTCTCCTCTCTTTCAACCTTT
>JABCKS010025736.1:0-10869 GCA_018851325.1 Termitomyces sp. DKA19 | reverse complement strand
CAAAGTAGTAGCTCAGAGGGTACTTATGATTTCCTGAGAGTTTGAAGAAGAGTATTCAATCTAGAGATACAGCTACAAAAAAAGAATGACAAAAAATTCCACTTCCCAAGACATGTGGGTAACTTTGAGGGTTGTATTTAACTGGAGCTGAGGTTCTCTTGCAAAGATGCATTCAGCTTGTCCTGCTTCCATAGTGCAAGTGGATAGACCTTGCAGCTGAAAGGTTCTTCTCCAGGTATCAGCTCAATAGCATGGTCCCATTGCTTGCACTCAGAGAAAGAATTAGAAGATGCCTTGGAGAATACATCCTCAAAGTCCTGAAGATAGCAAGGGACAGTGCTAGTAAAGGGCTTGGACTTAGAGTTTCCTGCAAATGCCTCAGCCAGCCTTTAAGAGGTGGTCTGGCTGACCCTAATCTCTGCCATGGTTGAGATAGAGCAGCATGTGGTAGCATAGATCCTATCACCTATGTCAATAGTCTTGTCTAGGGACTCTAAGTCCAGAGCACTGGCAAATTTCCCTATGTATCCTTCTTCCTCTTGAGATTCACACCTAACTCCCCTAACATCCTTGTAGAGGGCCTCTCTATGAGGAAATGCCAAAGAGGGGGGGATCCAAAAGGTTGAGATCAGCATAAGGGAGGTGCCCTATATGACAAGCACATATGACAGCATGCTTATAGACCTTTGCTCTACATTCCTCTCTGGCCTCTCCTGCACAGGTAGTGCAACAACAAGGGCAATGGCTCATTTTCACCACTCCTTTTGTCCAGTTAATCTCTGGGTTGTACTCTCAAAGGCAGATGAACCCCAAGATCATATTGTGTTTCCCCAGACTAGTGACAGTGAAAACTGCATGCTCTAAATGATTCTTATAGCAGAGGACTAGGTCAACCACATAGCAAATAGAACCAGCTTTGTTGGGGGTGCCATTAATGTTGTACACTGGTATAGGGCATATGAGAGGTCAAGTGGTCAGGTGGTGTTGCTTCACATATTCTGTGTCTAGGAAAAGGCCAGTGGCCCTACTATCAATTAGAGCAGCCATGCTGAGGGTCTGCTGGGTGTCCATTGTCTCTATCTCTACTTCCAGTCTTAAGAAGTTAACAGATGGGGTGCAGGCAACAATATAACAATGAGGGAGATGGTATTTCCAGGCAGGGATCTTCTGATGTAGTTGAGAGGGAGCTTACCCAGTTGAGGCTTTGACTGGGGGATATTGTACATCAAGGATGGTGCTTACAGTTTTAGCCACAGAATCAGGTTGTCAGGTCCAGAGGACCTAGGAGCTCACCTCTGAGAGCAAGAACTTGCTAGTCAGTTAGTCAATGATGGAGAAGGGAACATACAGGTGTTCCAGGCCTGATCTGGGTACTAAGCAATGTCCCAGAGCTGATGTGAAGAGGGCAGAGGTGGTTGAAGTCTATGGGAATGTTCTACAGACTGAGACAACTATGTCAAAAAGTGTGAGAAAGAGAAAGAAGAGAATAGATTGAGCAGGAATAGAGACAGAGAGGTAGAGAAATAAGAAGTAGATGAAAGTAGGTAATATCAAGACTAGCAACTGACTATGGGGGGTTTGGGGCTATATACTTAGGGTTTCCAGGGAGAGTTGGGCAGATAGAGAGTCTCCAGGTGGGTGGCACCTGCTCAAGACTTGGCTTCTACTGTGGCAAGGCCCTTGTAAGGTCCAAAGCAGGCCCCATAGTGGGATCTGTAGGTGTGAGATTGTCTTAAGGCAGGAGCAGCCCTCTAGGGAGTGCTGGGACTTAGGAATGTGTAACCTAGTGATCTGGTGATGTCTAGTGCATGTTCAGGGAAGTCATGGGGGGTTAGGGCTTGGGAACATAGGGACTGGTGATCTGGTGAGTCATGCATAGGCTGTGGTTGGGGCTGGGTAGGGGGCAGGGGTATCCAAGGGCTAGGCAGGGTTGGTTTGGGCAGTTTCTTGGGTTGGCAGGACAAAATTGGTGGGGTCCTGACATTACCCCCCCTCAAGTGTTGAGCCTTTAAGGCATAGTGGGTGTTGTGGGTCCTGGGAGGTGTCTGTGGGGGTCTGGTGATTTCTTAAGAGTTTCTTCAGCAGTTTGTCATCCAATTTTTACACCAGCTTCCCATGTCTTCTCTCACATCTAGGTCTCCTATGCCTTCTACAGGCAATAATGTTAATGTGCTCCTATACCATCTAGCTGCCATGCAGGAAACCAAAAGAAGACCTAGAATGTACTGGCAACCAGATTGGGTAGCTGGCAGTAGGAAAGGTGTGAGGGTGAGTTGGTAAACATCCCAGAGAATAAGAGCTGAAAGGTAGGGGTGAAAAAGGGTGCAAGTAAAGAAAGTCACTAATGTCAGCCTAAGTTGCTAGATGCTAATGAAAGGTTGCTAGTCACTAAAGAAAGAATGGAAAAAGGATGGAGGCAAAGTAATTGCTAAGGGGGTGAGGTAGAGGAGTTGTTAAGAGTGAAAGAGGGGAACTAAGCAATATAAGGTGGGAAAGACAGTAGCATAAACAAAAGATTGCTAAGGATAAATTACTAAGGTGTGTGAGGACCTAGTGATAGAGGGAAGGGAGCAAGAACATAAGGCAAATGCAAATGAACTGAGGGACAGACACAGTAAACTAGTTGCTAGCTGTAGTTGCTAGCATTACTAAGACACTATAACACTATAAGGCACCCATACTTGGTACTATGCTAAGTCAAAGATGAGTTTGCTAAGGCTTGTCACTAAGCCATTAACAATATGACAAAGAAGATCAAAAATGAAGTTTGAAGCTGAGGAAGACAATGAGCAGAGTACCTCAAGGCTGTGGTAGACAGTGGTGGATAATAATCCTTGGTGTTTATTTTTTTTAGGCATATACAGAGGGTATTTATACTATTGTAAGTAATATAATCAAGAATGGAAAATTGGTTGCTAAAGGTAATGGTGTCTGTCAAGATGTTTGAGGTTCTATTCTGTTGGTCAAATAGTAACTATTTATGAGTATGCAATGTCAGAAACATATACAAAATGTGTCAAATGGAAAAAAATAAAAGATCATCAAAGTAGAAGTCTAAGCAAGCATACCATACATCAATATTTGAAGAGTAGACATTAATCAGGACAAGAAAAATGAAGGGTCCAAAAAGTTATATATCCATATAATATGTTCATTTTGAAAGAGAAGTGCTTTTGTCACTAAGAGTTATCACTAGCAAATGTTGCTAAGGGGGTTCTTGGCCAAGTTGTTCTAGATTCACAGTTTAGGCTCCATGTGATAAGTGCTTGTGATTCAAATAAATCTTGTGGTTGCTAAAGTCTCATGCAAAGTCTTGTGCTGAGTCTTAGGTCATGTGCTGTTCAGATAAGATAGTCTGAGATGTTGGTAACTGTACTCAGTGACAGATGGGTCTTATCAATGTTGCTGGGTGGATAGCCTATGAGGTGAGATGGGGCAAGCAGCAGCAGCACAGAGAGTGAGAGGCCATTGATCAGCTCTTTCAGTGTAAGCAGCCTTATCCTGAGTCATGGCCTTAGGCTGAGTCCTAGTAGACTAGCAACAATGGTAGGCAGAGGCAATGGGACTTGGGGTGGGGCCCTCTTGGTTGAGGGAGGCCAGTAAAGGAAGGGCAGGGCCAGGGGTAGCTGGAGTTGGGGAGATCAGGGGTGGGGTGCATGCCAGGAGGGTCAGGCAGCCTGCCTGTGAATGGTGCATTGTGAATTGCCCAGTGAGCAACTTATAGTTTGGTTGTTACCCTTGGTGGTGACTTACCTAGTGCAACTCCTGTTGCATGTATAGCAGGCTCTGTAGAGTGAAGGGAATTGTTGTAAGTAAATTTGGTGAGAGGAAGTTTGGCACACCAGTCATCCTGCAGGTAATTCATATATAGCCAAAGGTATTCTTCCAGGGTTTGGTTGATGTGCTTAGTATAGAGCACCTTGGTTGGAGATGATGTCATCTGGTAGGCCATGTTTCACAAAGACATGAGTGATGAAGTGTTGGGCCAAGTGCAAGGCATCATCTATAGTGTGGCAAGGGATGAAGATGGCTTTCTTTGTTAGCTAACATATGACAAAAAGGATTGCATCATGTCCTTTGGACTCTGGGAGTTCAACAATGTGGTTTATGGAGATGGAGGATCAGGGTTGGCATCCTATTGGGAGGGGTTTGAGGAGTCCAAAGGGTTGGTAGTGTGGGACCTTGAACATGACAGAATGGAGTTCCTGGATGTCAGGGTTGGTCTGGGAGAGGATTCCAGCAAGAGCATAATCAGAAGCATTGCATTCAAGGATGATGGGAAGGGAAGGGTCATAGTGTTGGAGGATGGGGGTGGAACTGAAGGTGGTCTTGAGGAGATCAAAGATGTCTTGACAGTCCAAGTTCCAGTTCCATGGAGTGTCTTTCCAGGTGAGGCAAGTGAGCTTCTTTGTAATTCTGGAGTAATTGTCAATGAACCTCTGATAGAAGTTTGCAAAGCCAAGGAAGGACTGGAGTTCCTTCATGTTCCATGGGCAGGGCCAGTTAGTGATGGCATCAACCTTGCTCAGGTCCATGCAGACACCTCCTAGAGTGATGATGACACTCAGATACTCCACTTTCTGGGTGCAGAAGGAATACTTTTTGAGTTTGGCATAGAGGTTGTGTTGTCAGAGTCACTCCAGGACATGTCAGATGTGATCCCAATGTTTCATGAGGGAGTTGGAATAGATAAGGATGTCATCCAAATACACTACTATGAAGACATTATTCATGTTGTGGAAGATGTTGTTTATGAAATATTGGAAGGTGGTAGAGGAGTTGGTCATTCCAAAAGGCATTACCAGGTACTCAAAGAGCCTGTATCCAGTCTAGAAAGCAGTCTTCCACTCATGTCTGGGGGCAATGCAAACATTGTTGTACCTGGAGTGAAGGTCAATCTTTGTATATACTTTGGTGCTCTGGAGCTGGTTCATAAGGTCTTCAATGAGAGGGAGGGGGTACTAGTTCTTCTTTGTGATCTGGTTGAGCCCTCAGTAGTCAACACAGAGGTGGAGCATGCCATACTTCTTCTTAGCAAAGTCCTCCTCAGATTTGACAGAGTCTAGAGCTTTCTGGGCTTGGAGCTGTCCAACAGGGGTTATGTACAGCTGGTAGGCCTGGATTCTGTTGTGGAGGATTCTGGCAAATGGGGTGGCCCCTATAATGTGAGGACTATGTACAGGGGTCTTCTTATTTGAGGTCCAAGAGTTTTTTTGGTTTGGGGGAAGCAGTTTAGGGGAAGGATAGCCCTTAGGACTTGTTGTAGAGGATGTTGGGTGGAAAGAAGTTAGGGAGCAGGGTTCAAGGGAAGCTTTTAGGAGGGGAGGTGGCAGAAGGGGGTGTGGTCATGGGGAAGGGTGTGGAAGGGGGAATGGAGAGGGAAGCGTTGGCATCAGTGCTAAAGTTTTCTGGGCAATGAGGCTCACTGGCATTGTGGTTCCCTTCCACCCTTCCAAGGTCCTACAATAAGGGTTAGAGGGAAGAGCCAGAGTTTGGGGTGGGGGGGGCAGTCAGAGTTGGGTTTGTCCTCAAGAGTGGGGAAGTATTGGGGTTAGAGCAATATTCCAGCAGTCAGTCAAGCATCTTTGCTGTCAAATGTCATACTAATTGAGTTCCAGTCAATGTTGGGGTTGGCCTTGCATAACCAGGGTGATCTGAGGATGACCAAGATGGTGGAATATAGCTGGGTGATCTGGAGGTTGACAGGGAATTCTAAGCTATTAGCAAGGCAGATGCTGTTAATATGATGGTGGAAGATCATTCTAGAGGGTGTTGAGTTACCATTGAAGAATTGCAGCTTGACCAGGATGTCTAATGTCTTACCTAGGAGACCCAGCTCCCTACTTACAAAGGTTCCTGTGGCCCTGCTGTCCAGGAGTGCAGCATGGGTAGTGTTTGTGGATTGGAGGGTGACATTGATGATAAAGGAGCATATCAAGGTCAAGTGTAGTTTGCCAAGGCTTCCAGCATTTGTTGGGTCCAAGTCAGAGAGGAGGGAGACAGGGATGGTGGAGGGGTACATGCAGTCCAAGGCCATGGTGAGGATTCACCAGTCAATGTGGGGGTTGATGGAACATAGCTATGGGAGACCCAGAACTACTGGGGCAGATTTGTGCAGCCAGGTGATAAGCATCCAGAGCTTGAGTTGCATGCCATTCTCAAAGTGCAGGGGGATGTATATGTAGTGGGTGATTTCTCCAGCAGAGGACAGCCTGCCATCAAACAATTAGAGCTGGATGGGGCTGGGCAAATGAATCTGGGGGAGGGAGGAGAGGTGGGTCCAGTCATTGTCAATGAAGTTGTCCATGGTGCCACTGTCTGATTGGCTTTTAGACTTAGTCCAAGATCAGATCCAACTACTGCCACTCCTTGGCTATCATTCCTTCATTTGATTTTGGATTGCACTCCTCCTTGCTGTTGTATATGCATTGGGTGTTGTCATTATGTATGTCTGGATTTATGGGTATGAGCTGTCCTGCATCTACAGTTTTTGATGCCTTCACTTATGGTTTTCAGCAGTATGATTTATTAGGACTTTTTATGATTTTTGCTCTTACTCAGTCAGTCTCTTTTTAAGACTGACATGTCAATAGAGACTTTTTTCAAGATACTATATCTATCTACTGACTTTCTAGGAGTCAATAAGTATGAGGTTTGAGCTGTAAAATATAAATTTCACATAGTAAACTGTTTTCACATCAAGACATATGTTAGTGTTACTTTATTTTCTTAATATAGGTCTTCAAAAAAAAGCTACCCTTAGTCATACTACTCCTTATGGTGTGACCAAGGGTGAGCTGAAGTACTTGACATATACTTACTTCTTAGTAATGACTACCTGTAGACTCAACTACTGTATTTATCTACAGGTAATAATTAGTTGTTCTACTTTTTACAGTGTGATTGGAGACTCAACTACTGTATTTTATCTACATACATCTACATACTTTGCAGTATAATATTTGTTTCACTTTTTACTCTGCATACTTTATATCTAGCTATGGTTATTTTTTTGTTGGCCTCCTCCCCTGCTATTTTGTTCATTCCTACTGCCCATTGGTATTGGTGCACTCATTTCCAGCATGGATCTCTTGCAAATTCCATATGTAACAAGTACTCTGCAGTTGCAAAACAGTTCCTGATTTTCTGTTATGAAAACTTGATTCTTCACTTTGAGATTTTATCTGCCTTCAAGAAACTTCTCTGTGATTTTACTGATTTATTTTCTAGCAAGGTTTCTGACAACACTGTATCTGTAAAATACAGTGGCCTAAGGGCTTAGCATATAGAAAATGGTTATCTTTACTTTGGGGATATACAAATGGAAGGCATCATCAAAGGTGTTGAAAGCTGGCACCCAGTCTCCTCCTTCAAACCTATGGGACCACTTGTTACAATAGACATGCTCCTTGCATTGGAGTATACAATTGATTGGTGATCTGGCTTTGATGTTTGCTGCTTTTTTATAGCAGCATTTTGGTTCCAGGCACAGATTAGACTTGGGGAATTAGTTCCTCTAAGCAAGAAGAAACTTGATCTGACTTTGTTCTCTTATGCCTCAGATTTACAACTGCCTGCCTCTCTTCTTTGTTTTCATGTACTACACTTGCTCACTACAAAAATGGTTCTTTTACACCTGAAGTTGTTCAGGGAGTGCCAACAGACAGAGGAGTGGCTGGTAGGGCACCTAGTAATAGTCCTGTCAATCTTTGTTTGCATGCTGCTTGTCTGGTGAGCAGAGGCATAGGTGTCAACAGTCATTAGTGGCTTGAAGACAGATTTGAAAATTTTACCAGTGTCAAAAAAAAATGAAAGGCTATCAGCAAAACAACCTCACTATGACCCCAACAGACAAGGTAAAATCAACTTTATTTACTGGTAGTTAGGATCTATGATAATTCAATGTCTATCTAAACACTCACCTTTGTTTGCTAGTAGTTAGGATGAGCAAATAAAGGTGAGAAACAAAAACCTTTAAGGTGTAGATCAAGTGCTCTATTTCAGCAGCCCAAGTGACTCAATTGTAAAAAAGTTGAATGGTTACATCAGCAAGCTTTTATTGACTTTGCAAGCTTTTATTGACTTTGAGTATCATGCATTGGTATCCTCAAGTTAGTGTTATCAGCAATGTAGGTGCCCCTATTGAGCTGATTCTACTATAACTTCATGCACCCCCTCTACAATTTCAGCCATAAACTATTATAGTCTGGCTCCGCTTACTCCTCCTATCTATATCTGTATCTGTGCACATCCAGCCTGTAGAGAAATACAGAAGTCCTCAGTCACTCCAACAATATGTGGTCAACTGAGTGTATTTTTTACCTGTAGAGAAATACAGAAGTCTACAGAAGATATTTTAGTTGGAGGTAAATAAGATGTAAGTATAATTTGCTCACCCTCAGTCACTTCAACAATATGTTGTCAACTGAGGTTAGCAATGTTCTATAATACAAATATCTGGTAAAGTAAATAAAGTTTGATGGTGGCTACCAATTGCCACCACATTTGGTGGTGACTGAGGGATTGCCAGATAAGGAAATAGATAGGTAAGTATGACATACTGATGGACTGTGCAAGTCCTATCTCATCACTCTCCCTGACTTGTGTGACTATCCTGGTTCTTCAAGCCCATCAACCCAATAAGGTAGTTGTGTGCTGTGCATGGGAGTGGCTTGGTACATATGTCTGCAACATTTTCAAAGGAAGGGATATGGAGAATTTCAATGTCACCTTCAGACACATGCTTGCAAATATAATGGTGTCAGATGTCTATGTGCTTTGTGTGGGCATGGCCTTTTATTGACTGTACCAAGGCAATTGATGAGTTTTTATTGATATAGAGTAAGGCTGAGAGCAGTTGCACTAAATCAATCTTGGTAAGGAAATTGTACATCTACAGCACCTGTTGTGATCCTCACATCATAGCCATGTATTCTGCCTCTATGGTTGACAGCACAACCGTTTGCTGACATTTTGAACTCTATGACACTGGACCACCTGCCATTAAAAATACATATCTGTCAATTGAGCAGCATGTGTCTAAATTGCCTCCATAGTCTGAATCAACATAGCCTGTTGGCTTGATTGACCCTCCCAGGTCCTTGGAGTACACAATTTTGTAGTCCAGCATTCCTTTTATGTACACTAGGACATGGAGCAAAGCCTTTCAGTAGGCAGGGCCAGGGCTTACCTGGAAGCATGCAAGGAGAGCTACAGCAAAGAATAAGTTGGGTCTAGTTGTGGCCTGAGCCTACATAAGAGCACTTAGGAGCTGTAAGTAGGGGTGGTCTTTCATGAATGTGCACTCCTGCTTCATTCTTTGGTGCCATCTCATTTGTGAGCACTATGCCTGTGGGTAGTGGTGTATGTCAAGGGTTGCAGTTTGTCATTTGGAAACATTTAAGAATGTGTGTGAGGTAGGCTCTTTGTGATAGGAATATAGCTTTTGTTCTAGGGTCATGATAGATGGCCATTTCTAGTATGAATAAGGGTTCATCTAGATCCTTAACTTCATAGACTTGTGCAAGTTCCTTCTTTGCTTCCTGAACTCCCCACTTTATTGAGGATAGACCAAATGTGTTGTCATTGAATGTGTTTGTTATTGTTACTTCTGATCCTATTTTCCTCAATTGTATACATGGGTCTGCCCTTATCTGTTGTATCCTAGGTCTTTATATGCACCATCCAGTGTCCAGTACCAGTCAAAGCTGCCTTGTACAAGTCCATATATGGTTTTTCAGAGCCTGGCCAGTTTAACCTCCCCTTCTGGAAAGCCATGTGGGAGCTTCATGTACACTTCATGCTTGGGAATGCTATTCAAGTAGGCCAAAATAAGATCAACCTGCTATATCTCAAGGCCTGCCTAGGCTACCACCACTGCCAACATCTGAAGAGATTCCAAGCAGACAACTGCTGCATATCTTTTGCTAAAGTCTTCTCCTGCAACCTGGGAGTATCCCTTTGCCACCAGCCTAGCCTTCCAACAAATCACCTCCCCTTCAGCATTGAATTTGTTAGCATAGACCCATTGGCAACCTACAATGTTCTTATTGCTTGGGACCATGCTCTCATCCACAAACTTGAACACTCCCTGATCAGTCATTATCTAGAGTTCTTTGCTCATAGCTTGCTGCCATAAATCTGGTCTTTTCATTGCTTCTGAGTAAGTTTCTGGTACATCCATATTGTTGCCCTGTTCATGGTTACTCACACTCATTAGATATATGTAAGGTCCCTTAGCTGTAAGTGCCACCAGGGTGCTTTCATTGTTTGCCCAATCCTCTCCATCATCTTGTGCATCTTGCTCCCTTTTCAATGTCTCTTGAGCTGCTACTAAGGCTGGGGTTGGTTTGCTGATTCTATATGATTGTCATACTGATTGGGTGGTTGAAGTAAGTGAGCATGTGAATGGTGCAGTGGGGATAGACACCTGTTCAGAGTTATCATCAGGGGGTAAGATCTGGGTGTGAGTGATGTAGGCTGCTGTCAGGTCTCATCCTCAGTGCTACTGGTTGGCAAGTTGGGAGCAGGCCTGGGCCTGTGTCTGATTATATAGGTGTCTGTGCATGTTGCAGCTCTTTGATATTGTCAAGTATAGTGAGTGCCTGGTAACCTTTTCCCTCCTCAAAGATTACATCCCATGAAGTCATGATTGTTCTTGCCCCTTAGTCATACAAGTGGTAACCACTATTAGCATAATCTACCAGACAAGCCTTCACCAAGCAAGGGTCTAGTTTTGACTTGACCAGTTCCTCAGGGACTTTTGCCAATGAACCCCCATGGTCTTATATGGTCTACTTGTTGCTGTCTACCAGTCCATGCTTCCTTTTGGATGATCCCTGGGTGGCATGACATGGAAAGTAAATTTTG
>JABCKS010025735.1:0-10875 GCA_018851325.1 Termitomyces sp. DKA19 | reverse complement strand
ACTTTACTCATTGTTAGTTATTGTTTAGTCATTACCTTTACATATTGTGGGCCAATGATCTCATATAGTATTAGTTATTAGGTACCAGTGATATACTATTTAAGGTGGTCTGAAGATAGAATATCCTCAGACCAAACAATAGCAGTGTTCTTCACTTCTATCCATTGAACCAACTGTAGACACACTCAAGTATTATAGGTTCACTTCCTCTATTGCCCTCTACTTCTTGCTAGCCTCTTGCCTGCATTTGTGCCTGCTTGTCACCCACTTGTCATGTTGAACATGGTGCTGTTCAGTTGAGTTGTACTATGTTCACATGAGTTGTCATTGCCCTTATACTTCTGAAGCTCCAACTTTACCACTGGAGCCATTCTGTCACAACAATCTCAGGAGAATGAAAAGTGGCATCCAGTGGCCTTCTACTCTAAGAGTCTGAATACAGTCAAGTGCAATTAAAAAATCCATAATAAAGAGATACTGGCCATCATCCTCTCCTTTGAGGAGTGGCAGCATTTCCTGGAGGGCACATGGCATAAGTTCAAAGTGTGGACAGATCACAAGAACCCTTAAGTGTTTCCAAATGGCCAAGAAGCTCACTTGCCAACAGGCCCAGTGGTCCCTCTACTTAGCCAACTTTGACTTCTTGCTGCACTACAAGCCAGGCCAGAGTATGGGTAAGCCCAATGCCCTATCTCAAAGAGTGGACCATAGCACCAGGGGAGAAGACAACAGCCACATCATGCTCCTCTGACCCAAGTTGTTTGCAATCTGAGCCATAGAGGGCTTAGTCATTGAGGGAACAGAGGTGGAGATTCTCCAGAACATTAGATGGGGAAACTAGAATGGCCTTCAAGAGGAACTTGTTGCTCAAGCAGCCAGGATACTCAAGTCCAGACATACCACTGGTATCAAGTCCATCTGTGCAGACAAATGGGCCCTCCATAACAGACTTCTGACCTTCTGGGATTGTATCTATATGCCCAACAACCCAGAGCTCCACTGGAGAATTGTAGAGCAACACCATGACTCCCAGATTGTGGAACACCCCAGTTGGTGGAAAATGCTAGAGCTAGTGTCCTGGGACTATTGGTAGCCCCAGATGTCCTAGTATATTGGGTCTTGAACTAGTACATGCAATTTCTGTCTTCTGACCAAGCCCCAATGTCACCTTCCCTCTAGTCAGCTGCACCCCCTACCTATTCCCACAGAGCAATGGAGCATTGCCTCAGTGGACTTCATTGTAGAGCTCCTCAATGCCCATGGTTACAATGTCATTATGGTAGTGGTGGACCTTTGTGGCAAGTGAGCACATTTCATTTCTATCTATACCATTTGCTCTGCCATGGGCATCATTAACCTGTACCAGAAGAATGTCTGGAAGTTGCATGGCCTCTCCAATGCCTATGTATCTTACTGGGGTCTACAGTTCATAGTGGACTTCATCCAGGAGCTCTACTAACTACTTAATATAAAACTTCACACTTCTACTGCCTACCACCTACAGTCTGACAGCCAGACTGAACATATGAAGCAGGAGCTTAAACAATACCTCTGCCTCTTTTGCAATGAGTGCCAGGACAACTGGGACAAATTCCTTCCTAATGCCAAGTTCCAGTACAACAACCATGTTTATAGTAGCCACCCAGTTTGTGCCCTTCTTCTTAGACACCAGACATTACTCATACATAGGCTTCAAACCCCAAGCCCAACCTTCAGAGAACAAAGCTGTGAATGAATTCATGGACTTAATGAAGATTGCATAAGAGGAAGCCCAGGCAACACTGGCAAAGGCAAAGGATGACATGACATAATATATATGACCACAGAAGGACCCCAGCACCCTAGTATAAGCCCAAAGATAGAGTCTACCTGAACACCTCTGACATTATGACCACCCAGCCATTGAAGAAGCTTTTACACCAATAACTAGGACCTTTTATAGTGAAACAGAAGGTAGGGCCCCTAGCCTATCAACTCTGGCTCCCCACAGGAATGTGCCAGCTCCATCCAGTCTTTAACATGGTCAAACTGACTCTGGCCCCAACAGACCTTATTCCAAGATGACACTCAGCAACCCTGCCACCTTTGGTGGTGGTCAACAGTAGTGAGGAGTACAAGGTGGAGGAGATTCTGGACAGCTACTTATTCCAGTGATGACTCCAATACAAGGTAAAATGGAAAGGCTACAGAGTTGAGGACATCTTACAAGAACTTTGGAAGAATGTGTATGTGCCCAGACTAGTCAGGGAGTTCCACCAATGATACTCAGATGTGTCCTGGGCTATTTAAGGAATCTATCCCCTCTCACTGGCAGACCAGGCAATCTGGAATTTCTTCTACCCTATGCATTAAGATGCTACACATTAGAGGGGGAGTGATGTTAGGGGACTACCATTTTAGACCTCTGTCTCTGTCTGACACCAACTTTCCTTGACTGTTTCCTTTCCCCCAGGCTTGTTGGACAGCTCCCAGGCATTCTACAGGTCCCCAGAGATTTCGACTAGTCCCCTTAAAATAACCTTTTCATAGTTCCTTGCTGTCTGGACATCTGCTATATGTGTTATCAGTGCATCATTGGCAGAGCTGCTTAATTACCAAACACTGTTGGTGGGACTAGGTCATATCTGCCTAATGACTTTGATGTCAGAGAATACTTACTCTATTGTGGCAAATACATGTTCACCTGACCCAGTTATATGACTAACATTATTTTTATAATTGTCTGGCTAAAGAGTTCCCTAGACTTGTTCTTTTTGGATTTCTCTCTGTCAGGTATGTAGCTACTTTCGATTCACTATACATAGATCTAATACACCTTGGCTTTCCCTCTGCCAGCTGTGTGATCAAGCCACAGCCTCCAGAGCTTGCCTTTACAGTATGGAAAGGCAGCAATGTCAATTCAGAGCTGGGAATAAGTGAAACAATAGAGAGTGCATTTCTTCTGGAGGTCTCCTGACGGAAATGTTCTTCTTGAGTTAAAGATGAGAAACATGATTTGTAGTCATAATGTGTTTCTCAAGAAAAGTTCAAAGAAAAAGTATTTTATTTTCTTGTGATACACTATTAACATAAATCAAGTTATTTGACTGTTTCAAAATTTACTTGATAATTTCTACTTGAAAAAAAACATGGTGGTAATCATATAACATGTTTCTAATTGATTTTTCTCAAGAAACCTTCAGGATTTTCTCCGAAATGTGTAGTAGGTCGTACATACCCCGACGGAGTTTCGGGCCGCTCCATAGGTTAGTAAGCAGGGCAAATCAAACGTTAGTCGGATGCCGACAACTTTTGTGACCTGGACTACTAGCAATTGGCTCTACATCCCACAGCCGCGCGACAGTGAAGGGTGTCTCGAGGCCCAGTACCTACTGGACATTGAACTATCATGTCTGAATCCGCCGCCTCATTCATCGTTTTTGGTTATGGATCACTCATTTTCAAGGTAGCGAGCGTTCAGCCCATATCTATGATGATCAGTCAAGTCATGTTCCTTTTTAAAAGCCACCGCCTCATACCATCGCACAGGGTATTTACTCTACTCTTCTCTCACAGTCTGACGCGTCGTTGAATTGAGCCGTGTCCACCGGCAGTTCCTGGTTTCTTGAGAGGTTATGTTCGTCGATTTGCCCAGAAATCCCATGATCATAGAGGAACTCCTGAAGTCAGTGATTATTCATATGACCCATTGATTCCCTACCTTTGATATGGGTTCCAGAATCCAGGGAGAGTCGTCACTCTAGTCCATAAGGAAGATTGGGATAAATTCTCAAAATCCGTAAGTTTCTCGACTTTGTAAGTCTTTACTGTTAACAACTTCAAGTGATAGGATCCGTTCCCAGACGACGACGTTGTATGGGGTTTGTCTGATCTACTTATCCCAATCTTGTGTTCTGATGACCAAATGTCAAAAGGAATTGCTTATACGATAGATCCGGTTTATGAGGCTGAAGTACGCGATTACTTAGGTAGGTCACCTTCTCTCGCGAAAGTTAGCAATGAACAGTCTGAAAATACTTTCGATCAGATTACCGGGAAAAGGCAAGTTGATACCCGGATGTATTATCGCGTTGCTTATACTCTTCAAGGATGGTTACACTATGGAGACTCTAGATATATATGGTGTGGATGGAAATGAGGAGATGATCATAATACATAGAGTGCGTCTCGACGAAAAGGAAGCAGACCACTACTCGGTACTCAGCCCTCGTCCACTGATAACAGGCGTTTGTAAGTCGATCTCGTTGTCCTATCTGATCGCGGCCAACATAGTTCTTTCACTAGTGTTATGTTGGTCGTGACGATAATCCTTCTTTTGGTGAGTCCTCGTCCGGAACCAATCGAGACATTGGAATAAGTCGATCACAGTCGGTTATGAACCGCTAGATATCCTTGCCGAGCAAATCTGGAAATCCGTGGGCCCGTCTGGTCGAAATAAGGTTTTTTTTTCATCAGCTGAGGTTCAAAGAGACTCAATGAAGATCATCTAGGACTATCTTTACGATCTCGTTGAAGCAATTCATGAACTGTCACCAAATTCACATGATTCCCACCTGTATGCACTTGAGGTCAGTGTGTCCGCATGTCATTGATTTCGGTGTTGGTGAATTAACATTATTGGCAGACAAGAGTCCGTGCTTTGGATGCTCTATATGGAACAGGAAGTCGGTAACAGCAAACGAACTTTGGTTTGCTTACTTACATTTCGGCATCTCTTTCGTAGTAGCATCACATATCATCTGAATGAAAACTTGTAAGTATACGTAACTTATGCCCTACATTGAAGCTGTTTCGAAGCTGTTTCGAAATCAACCAAAGTTCTGTCTGTCAGTACTTCGCGCTATGGATTCAGAATAGTCGTTGGATCGAGGTAGATGTCATGCTCTATCTATGATATCTCCTGACTATCACCTTGCACTAACTCGTAATGCAACATATTCTCCAAAAGCAGGCCATTCTGTGACAGACGTGTGCTTTGAGTGCCAATATGATCTCCTAGTCCTCGGAAATATCAGCACCCGGAGATATTGTTGGACATGATGCGAGCAAGGACAATCAGGAATGAAAGGTCCATGTGACTAGAAGGGATTGTTCAACGTAGAAGTCGAAATCCGCGGTAACCTCATAAGATAAGATCCGAAGGCCAACGATCAAATCAAGATCAATGAACCGATTTTTTTTTCTTGAGTCAGTATTTGTATAGGCAAATATCATTTCTTCCATAAAATAGGCCTTTGTTTCGCGATGACTCGTTGTTTTTCTCCCCGGATCCACTATGGCTATCGACAAAGCCGCTCCTGCTTCTTCGACTAATCCCCAACCTGCTCCTCTCGACGTGCGTCATTACACAATCTATTAGCAACTCGTATATGTAGTACTCAATGTCTACGCAGGCGTCCAGGCTCGTCATTAACCTCGCAACGACCTTGAAGGAGATCCCAGAAGATGCTCACTTCGGGCAGGTCTGTCCCGACGTATCTCGACGTCATTTTTACTTATCGCTTTGTCCTAGGTCAAGAGTGACCACATGCTCATTGCGAGTTACGACCCAGTCATCGGTTGGTCGGCACCAGAAATCAAGCCTTACGGCCCTCTGTCGCTGGATCCTGCTGCCTCATGTTTTCACTACTGTCCTAACGTCTTTGAGGGAATGAAGGCCTGTCCATACATTTGCACCGCCAATGACACCGTCTGACATTGACTATGCAGGCATACCTTGGACCTGATGGAGAGCCACGTCTTTTTCGCCCAAAGCAAAACATGGAGCGCCTCGTACGCTCTGCAGAACGTGTCGCCTTGCCTGTGAAAAATCGTCCTTTGGTCAAAATCCCTCAATACTGACCGTATTCATTTTATACAGCCATTCGACCCTGAAGCCCTCCTTGTTCTTATCAAGCACCTTGTGATGATTGACGCGCGTTGGATCCCTTCAAAAAAAGATCATAGTCTCTACATAAGGCCAACGTTCATTGGTACTCGTCCTGGTGCGCATCTATCCCCTTCATGACGTGACCGTCTAACTAATTCTAATGCTCACATCATCTACCGCCCTCAGCCCTTGGTGTCGCCGCATCTGATAGTGCTCTGCTCTATGTCATCCTGACGCCCAGTGGTCCCTACTTTTCGACCAGCGGCAAAGCGAAAGGCGTATCCCTACTCGCCGTCGGCAAAACTGTCCGTTCCTGGCCCGGAGGGACGGGTGGTCACAAACTCGGACTTAATTATGCCCCGGGCTTCCTTCCCCAGCGGCTCGCAGCAGAGCAGGGTTACGAACAAATACTCTGGCTGCTCGGAGATGATCAGCGTATAACAGAGGCAGGATCCATGAATTTCTTCGTTGTCGTACAAAGAGAAGACAGAGGTGCGTTCGTCGCGTAGTATCCATACAAATTATACTGACGTATCTCCTTAGACTTGGACATCATCACTCCTCCACTAGATGGTACAATTCTTCCGGGGATCACGCGTCGTTCGTGCCTCGAGCTCCTCGATGCGCACAATCGGAAGAAAACTGTGCTTCCTGGAATCCCTGCATCAAGAAAATTCTACACATACGAACGTCCACTCACGATGCCCCAGATCGCTGCATATTCCGATGCTGGCACTCTGCTGGAAGCATTTGGTGTAGGTACAGCTGTCGCAGTAGCACCTATTGGTCGCATTGGTTATGAAGGTAGAGACATCGTGCTTCCGTCTGAGAACGTCGGTCTCGGTGACGTGGGTAGAGCTCTTTTGGAGAGGCTCATAGATATCCAGACAGGGCGTGTGGAATTCGAAAACTGGAGCGAGATCTGTGAACTCTAAGCACTCAGGGTTCAGAGACTGTCTATCTAGATGATCTTATTATCATAGTATCTCCTGGTTGTCTATGCAATGATACCTCAATCCAGAAGCGCTGACACTGACCCCTTAATCATTGATTTTCAAGGCTACAAGAAGATCGTGACCGAAGAACAAGGACGTGAACTCGCGGCAGAGCTAGGTATCCAACTTATGGTAACTTCGGCTAAAGCCAATGATAGTGTCAATCTGTATTTTTTGGTTGTGCTTAAACTCTAGGTGGGGGTCAAGGTTATTGAGGATAAAAGGTGAGAGGTGGGGGAAGAGGGTCCAACTCGAGTTTGGAGTTAATGGCGTTTGTGAAACCTGAGAGGGGATGGATGCATGGACGCGCTGAAATTGTTGAAAGAATGATACTAGGTTGCGGTTTCACACGGGAGCAAGAGGTGGTCAGACTGCTCGTTACCATGTCGCAATAACGCAAGTTTACCCATGGTCCATATTCGTAGCCTCATCCACTCGACAATAGTTTTGTCATCCACCGACAAATTACATACAGTCACGCTTTTTCGGAACTTCGTAGATTACAGACGGGTGGGGAAGGTAACACGGCCTGTATCATACAAGTCACGAAAGCGACTGTCGACAAACGAGACACCTACTTTTAGAATCTCGGCCATACTATATAAGCCGCCCTGCTTCAAACATGTTTCCATAGTCTATTCAATCAGAAGACATTGGCAGCTTGAACATCAACAAAACAACCGATCGAGGCGCACGCCCGATTCCTTATCTTAGTGACAGGCAGCATCCATGGCTGACATCATGATTGTGAGAGAGAGTATTTCACAAGTTCTTGAAAAGTACAAAAACATCTGTTGATAATCACAAGCTGTCTGATGTTCCTAATTTGCAAGACTTGTGAATGGAAACCTAAAGAGTCGTGCATAAATGTTACCAAATCGGCAACCCCTTGTGCCTTGACAACACAGTTGAGGAGGCTCAAAATCTAGGTAGGTTGGGGGCACAGATACCTGCATGTCAGTATAGAAACAAATTTAATCCATGCACCGTTTCTGATACTGTTTACAACATACCTATTGCACCTCAGTATATAGCAACATCACACAAATGTAGTGAGTCTTTGTGTCACTTCATTTTTGAATATTGTCTTACCTTTCTCTCCAGACATGGTACAGAAAGACTCTTGAAGAGGGGGAACTGCTAGTAGCAAGACCTTTCAAGAGCAAAAGACCTGTATAGAACAGCAGCAATGAGACCATACCATCATCTTCTAGGGTAAAGATGAAGCAGATCCTCCTAGCAAAGAAGCAAGAGGGCAGCCTTAAAGAAGAAGGATTTGGATCAGCCCATCCCCAAACCAACATTTGAATGAACCCTGGGTTGGGACTGGGATAGAGGGGCACTGAGTGTGTGATCAACCTAGATAACATATTTAAGTATCTCCCTCAGTGGATATGACTGGACTATATTGCAGTACCTAGATATACATATAAGTATATCCTAGGTATGAGTATACCAAGTATGTGTTGTGTGTAGTAGAAGTGTGAGTAAGGTACCCTCAGTGTGTATAACCAAGCTGAGAGTACTCTATGTACATGTGTCAGTATATATATGTATATATATGTGTAGAACAAAAGTCGGGGCCTTTGACAGGGCCTTGGCAATCATTATTTCATTGTAGCCTTGTCCATGCAATCCTAATACTCCTCAATTACCAGAAAACAATGATCTCCACGCATGTGGAATTGTTAGGTGAGTTCAAGTATATGGTGCAATTGAAGGAACAGAAGTTTTGCTAGTGACTTGGTGATTGGTTCTTCTGAGATAATGGACTAAGCAAATGCTAACACTCTAGTGCAATCTGTCATAGTTGTCTAGGAATTGCAAGATTTTCAGGTCAGCAAAGAGGGTATGGGGTCACATGGCAATGGAAATGTATAGTAAGCATCTGACCCAGTGACCTATATAAGGATCTTGCAATGTTGTCTGCTCTTGGGTCTTATCTGGGTCATTGAAGCTTGATGTCAGGATTCATTGGTAGGGACAGTAGATGTGCATCCATTGGCCTGAATTGATGTATGACATGATTGATGAATGCTATCTGGGATAGTGCCACAATTCTATTTTCTGTCCCAGTCAACAGATACTCCAATAATATAGTGAGAGGTCCTGAGGTCTGAGATTGTCCAGCTCTTTTGCATTTGAGATTTGAAGCACTTGCTTTTGTCTTGAGAGCTAGCAATAGAGAGAAAGTTATCAATATATATGGTTGCTGCAACAGTGCCTATGTCTTGTTTCATATAATAGATACAGGCTTCACAAAGCAAGCAAGTTAGACACTATAAAGCCATGTGCTTGTTCAGGGTTTTATTTCAGATTTGTCTAGCCTGCTTCATTCTATAGAGTCCTTGTATTGATTTACATACCCAGTCCTCCTTCTACAGTTACTCAAAACCTTCTGGCTGTTTCACATACTGCACCTTGTTGTCTGGTAATATTCTATACAAAAAAGTGGTTTTTACATTGATTTGATGTGGCATTCCATCCCTCCACAGCAGCTATATATAAGAGTATCCTCTACAATCCCATGCATGCAGTTGTCAATGTAGTCATGTTGTAGTCCTGTCAGGACCCCACCAATTCTACTCCACTAACCCACTTATGACCCTGCCACCCCAGGAAACCACCCTGTCTGATCCCTCTGTGCATCCCTGCCCACCACCCAAACCCTGCCCACACTCTACACATCATTGGATCACCAGGTCACAAGTTTCTGAGCTCCAACCCTAATAACTTCCCTAAATGCACCTTATAAATCATCAGATAACCAGCAACCCACCTCTCTAAGTCTTATGACCCCTTTAGGGCCTGCCCTTAGCCTTGAGACCAATCTGTGCCCATGCAGTGACAGATTCAACCATGGGGCCTACTCTAGACCATAATCAGGCTCTGTTACAACAGAAGGCCAAGCCTTGGATAGATGCTGTCCACCTAAAAACCTCCTGCCCAGCTGGCCCTCCCCAAAATCCCTGAAAATATAATTCCAGGCCCACCATAGTCAGTTGCTAGTCTTAATATTGTCTATATTTTCTTATCTCTTTACTTATCTTATTTTTCTTTCTCTCTTTCAAATCTATCTCTGTTTCTATCTCTGTTTCTCCTTCTCCAGTGTAGTTGTCTTAGCCTGCAGAACATTTGCATAGACTTCACTAATATCTGCATACATCATATTAACTCTGGGACAATGCCTAGCACCTGGATCAACCTTGAAACACTTATATGTTCCTTTATCTGTCATTAACTAACTAACTAGCAGGTTCTCACTCTTGGAGATGGTATGAACTGATAGTAATGCATGGATTTAGCTCAGGACCCTCAATAAGTCAGGGCCTGGTGCCTGACTGGTGCTTTCTGGCACCTTCCCCTGTACAGGACCCCTATGTGGGACTATACTTGGGAGACCCACTAGGAACTCCAAATGCAGAATGAAATGCTCTAATGCCTGTCAGTACTGGTCTATTCATTGCTGGAATGGGGTATGTAGCAGGAACTGAGGGCTACCCACCCCTGGCCTCTACTATATGCCCTGCACCTCCCTAGAAGAGGTGTCAGAGGTTATTTCACCTTGCTTATCTCATTTCACCTCACCTCACTTTACCTCACCTTACCCAGAAGCTATCTTTTCATTATTTCTCCATTGAGGCATGTGCATTGATGTGTTGATGATAGCACATGACTTCTGTTCTATAAGGTTAGGGTTTATCTCACTTTACTTCACCTCACCTCACTTTGCTGGGGCTACCCTCTTGTTGGGTTATATGCATTGATGCATCAATGATAGCACATGACCCCTCTACCCTACTATACAGTTAGTCCCATAAGTTCAGAGCCCTAAAGTATCACATTGGGCATAGGGAGTCCTTAGACATGTTCTCTTTGTATCTCTTTTTACTAGGTGTGTAGTTAGACTTATAGACATAGTATAGTGCTGAATAGACTTTGGATCTCCCTTTGCCAGCTGTGTGACTGATCCACAGCCCCCAAAGGTCACCCTTACAGCAGAACAAGTCT
>JABCKS010025734.1:0-10884 GCA_018851325.1 Termitomyces sp. DKA19 | reverse complement strand
ACAAACCTACTTGGAGCATAGGAAAGGAGGAGAGAGTGAGCAATGGGACAACTTGTTACCAATTGTACAGAGTTGGTTACAAGACCCTAGCAGGGAACCTGAAGGATTTAAGGATTGGGATCCAGACAAGTTCAAGAAGTTTGCAAGGCAATTCTTCTTTGACCCAAAAGGGAGACTGTACAAGTGCAATCATGAGGCTAGGCACAAGCTAGTAGTCAATATTAACAGATGAATGTTCATGCTTAAAGCAGCTCATAATGCCTTGGGGCATAGAGGGGCATATGCAACCAAAATGCTTATACAGAAACACTTTTGGTGGCCTGGAATTGATGGAGATGTGCAGTGGTATGTTGGAACTTGTCACAACTGCCAGATTAGACAGAAGACAGTGGTGAATAGGGCACCAAATGTGACCTATTCACCCTCCATCTTTCAAATGATACATATTGACACTATGCATATGACTCTAGCTTCCAATGGCTGCAAGTACATTGTCTATGGTAGATGTGCATTGTCTTCTTGGATGGAAGGGAGGCCCTTGTACAAAGAGAACTATAAAACAATTGATCAATGGTTGTTTGAAGATGTGATCTGCTGCTGGGGCTGTATTGCTGAAATCATCACTGACAATGCTGGTCAGTTCAAGAAAGTCACAGCTTGGCTGGAAAGAGAACATGGGATCAGAGGGATTGCTATCTCTCCATATAATTCTCCAGCTAATGGCAGGATTGAGAGACCACATTGGGATGTGAGACAAGCTTTGTTTAAGGCTTGTGAGGATTGCACTAAATGGTTCTGGTTTTTCTACCATGTAATGTGGAGTGACTGCATAACCATTAGGCAAAGATTTGGATGTTCACCATATTTCATGGTTACTGGAGCTCATCCAACTCTGCCTTTGGATCTAGTAGAGGCTACCTGGTTAATTAAATTTCCAGAAGGGCCCTTATCTACAGAGGAATTGATTGGGTATAGGGCTAGAGCACTAGCTAAGCATCATCAACATGTGGAGGAAATGAGGGAGGAAATAGGGAAAGACAAGCTCCAATGGGCTTTAAAGTTTGCAGAGGAATATAAGAATTCTATTAAGGACTTTAATTTCAATACCTTGGACTTGGTCTTAGTCAAAAATATGACTACTGAAAGTTCTTTTAGTGCTAAAATGTTGCCATGATTTCATGGACCAATGGTAGTTATTGCCAGGACCAGAGGTGGTAATTACATTATGCCAGAGCTGGATGGGTCTGTTTGGCAAGCAAGGGTAGCTGCCTTTAAAGTTAGACCTTATAAGGCATGGAGGAAGCTAGTGTTGCCTCAGGGACTGGAGCAGTGGATAGATATCACCCCTGCTAAGCTGAGAGAGCTAAAGGAGGAATTCCAAAGGCCCACTGATGCTGGCAACCTAGACATCTCATTTGGGTCAGTAATATTGCATGAACACTGAAGAGGAACTGGGAAAGGGTGTAGGCAATAAGGACTGAACAGTCCTGCTTGGAGTGTACAAAGCCTCTATAAAACATTAATATTGCTAAAGGTATGCTAAGCAGGCTTGACAGCCTAGCAAAAGAGGGAGGGCACCAGTAAAACAGTTGTTCACCATGCCCTGGCCATTCTCATCTCAAACTTGGCAATGGCTGGATCCCTTTGCTTCTTTTCACTTCCTCATCTTGCTATATCTTGCATCCTGGCCGGCGTTGAGGCAGCAGGCTGTGCTGCATCTGTTGCAATTACAGTGTTGTTACCTTAAGGGGCAACTAACAGGAATATGCTATGGACGACCCTGGAGTATGATTGTCCCATGCCTTTGTACTCTGGTGGAATCTATCATCATGAGATTGATAGCATTGCTGACATGGAAAGAGTGCAAACATATTTGATATGCAGCTAAATGGAAATTGGAGACTGGGATGCTATTTTCCCTTTTCAGCACAATGGGGGTAGGTAGCTATTGAGATACTTCATGTTTTCCTTGTAATCCACGTACTCGCAGGATCGGGCCTCGTTCTGGAGAATAGAGTGAATGTTACCCGTTACCTTCTAAATCCACGAAGACGTCTCCTGTTCTGATTTTGCTACAAAAGTGTACATGTGATTGAGGGATTTTCTATACAGGGAAAACATATGTTCGCATTTTGTCTCATCCCGTTATGGTAGAACTCTTCAGTAGCTTGATGTAATTGCGAAGAACTATAGTACTATTGTACACTATATACAGGTACTTAACCAACAACAAATGTTCAATTGTGGACCTGCAGGAGTCCACCATCATCGGAATCATCCCTATCGTCATCATCACCATTACTTTCTCCTTCTGGCTTGACGGATGCCTTGCCATTCTCATCCTCATTAGGCTTCGCGTCAGCCACGAGTAACTTTGCTTTATCAGGTAGTTCCTGTTCCCCAGGCGCGCCTGAAGTAAAAGACTCTGCCAGAGAACTTACAGTGGTGACGGCCATATCGAGAACAGCCTCCACCCTTTTTCTCAGTGGTTCGTTAGAACTGGTAACGTCCTGAGGAAAGAAAATTATCAGAATCATGGAGAGTCGAATGTGTGGTATGCATATACCAATGTTAGAAGGTTGATCTGAGCATCTGCTTCATCGAGCCGAACGATCAACCAAGGATCGTGGCTCTCCTCGCCTTGTTCATGATCAGCTTCTTCGGTGGTATCGGGGATGTGGAGCTCGACCTTCCCAAAGTGAGCCTCCAGAAACATCACAAGACGCTGGATACGTAGGAACGGTGAGGCATCCTCGACATCTGCATGTGGGTGCACGTGCGAGTGGGAATGGGAATGTGGTTGCGTCGTCACTGAGACACATGAGGCAGGCCATCAGAATGAAGAATAACGAATAGATGGAAACGGACGTTTGACGGATGCGGGGCTCTTATCAATTCCTGTAATAAGAGCCAACGTGGAGTCTGCAATCATATCATTGCTGGCACTAGACTCCCATTCTAGGGTTAATTCATGATCATGGGTCTGTTTGACGTCAACACTGCCCATTACCTACCAAATTCAGTTTATGTATCAGGCGAGGAACAAAGTCAACCCCAGCGCTCATTGCTCACCCGCATTGTTGGAACACCATCCTTATCCAGTCCCTCTTCAACACTCCCAAACATGCCTTCTAGATGCCATTGGACAAGGTCCCACCTCACCCCGAGAACAATCTTCTGACGTTGCGTCATCGTACATGTAGACAACCCCGCGAAGTCTCTGAGATCACGAGGATCAAGAAGTGTGTATGAATAGTCCTTAGCGACCAGCAAACCCGATAAGACATCATTCGCTTGTGGTGGTTTGTCGGCAAGAGTTCCGATTGCCTGACGAGAAATATTGTTAATAAGACAAACAAACCCAAGACTTGAAAAGCCCACCTTAGCTACCCTTTCACCACGGAACGAAAGGTTCAAAGTTTCCAAGTTCCGCGGTGTATGAATTTTCACGTCTTCATCGCGCTCCTTATATCGTGATGCCATGGCACCACGTAGACGACCCATTGCATTTTGTTCACCATGTACGAGCACCTGAAGTGAACGAGGTAAGAGAGGAAACCATGGAGAGCATCAACAACAGACTTACGACGTGCTGCGCCTTGACGGCCTCAATAAATTCGGAGTTCTGGGAATAGTCGACATGCGCACTGAACGAGATGTAATCGACTGATATCTTCCTAGAAATCGTATTGCCCTTCAAGCCGACAAAGTCTTCAGGTTCATTCATGATATCCTAAATAAAATGTGATGTAAGCCTCTTGTCTCCATTCCAGAACCGATCAAATCGAGGATGAGAGGCAGGAAGCCAAAAAGCTTTGAAGAGGGTGACCAATGTCAAGAGAGGGAAACACAATGTCCATTGATCGGGGTATATACAAGAGCAGTATATGTATATATAAAGCGAATCAAAGGAAAAATGCCACTCACCCTTGCCAGTGTACCCTCGATGGAGTAGCCAGTGACGATCAAGCCATTACGAGAATCTGGGGCCCAATACTCAAACAATTCTCGACTTGGCCCAGTTTGCATAAAGCCAGGGCTTGCAAGGACGACACACGGGGGGCCTTCCGCGATTTTCTTCTCCCATCCACGTGTTTGGGGCACGTGCGAGATATACCTTAGAGCGCGTAAGTGCAGACTCAAGGTAGCAAGTTGCGCGTTGAGCAGGGAGCTTACTTGAAAACAAAGGGATTATCACGTTTCGCAAATCTCGTCCGGATATTGGAGTTCATAGTATGAATGTATGTTTGATACACAGCCATGCACTTCCGAGCCAAACTTGAAGCATAATAAATTGGGACATTGTGAAGATCAGGATGAGCTTTCCAGTATTCATCAAGGACAAGAAGGAGCTCTTGCGCGCGACCCAAAGCGAATGTGGGTAGTAGACAATGACCCCCTCGCTTGATAATCGCGTGCACAAGGCTTGTGAAACGCTGCTCCTTCTCTTCCCTGCCTTCCAAGCTTTGTACCCCATATGTGCTTTCCACTATGAGAACGTCGGGGCGTATGGGGGGCAATTCGGCTTTCACGAGATGTCGGTCCTCCTCGCGTGAGTAGTCGCCTGTGTAAAGTATTTTGAGGCCGGCGATGTCAATTAGATACATACATGCTCCTAGAACGTGGCCGGCGTGATAAGGGGTGAAAGAAACTCCGGGACATACAGTGATCAATTGATGTGCGGATACTGGGATGATAGAGGCTAAGGACATTGTCATGTCTAATGGTGTGAAGAGGGCTTCCGACGAGGATGACCTGGAAGGATTGAGCATCTTGCGACTCCATACAAAGGGTCGAACATACCCCATCCGAACATAATCCTGCATCATAAATTTATGAACCGCTTTTGTTGGGTGAGTCATGTAGACTTTACCCTTGCCATCTCTAAAATTAGTCTTGGTACGAAGGTCGTCAATACGCTGTCGCAGTAGCGAAACCCAAGCGCACTTACTTTCTCGGTAATGTATGTCAGAGCCGCGGCATGGTCTAAATGGAAACTGGATAGCAATGTCACTTTCAGATGTAATCTTACTTCAAAACAAATGGAGCGTACTGTGTTATTAGAATAGCATCTACCGTACTCCAGTCTAGTTCATCGATGAAAGGCAGAGAAGCCATGCCACTATATGCTGGATGGACACCGGCGTCGCAAACTATTGTTCGTCCTCTGTATTGCAGGACACAACACGAACGACCCACTTCTTGCCCAGCACCAAGTAAGGTGACACTCAAATTCGGAGTGTCCGCCATCGCTTTCCGCGGTGTAGTAAGGACTTAGCAAGTGATTCCTGAGGCCTCAAGGAGAAGAGATCGTAATTGCAAGCTAACAAAGCACAGGGGTACCAATATGTTACATAAGCCAAAAATCTTTTTCGAATTTCAAATAGCTTACTATCTACTTACCTCAGTCGACCATGACCAATCCTAAGCGCGTCAAATCTGCCGCAAAACGATCTAAACAGCATATGGGAGCAATGCAAGCTGTTAAGAAGAAGACAAAGAGTGCTGCCAAATTTCACAATGAGCAGCTTCGCATGATTTTGGACAATCAAACCTCGTCCTTGTATTCTGTATGTACAAATGGGTCAATACTTCTGTTGACTTCCTCACCGTTCTTTCCAACAACTAGATGAACCGATTTTCAAAGACGGCCATTGAACCGCGCTATGACAATTTTAAAGTTGACATTCAAGACCTGACCTCAACTTTGAGAAATCTTTGAGCGTGTGGGGCTCGTCTGTTGTGAAGCTCGTACTATCGCAATTTGTGTCAGATTTCTGTTCGCAGATGGACTCTATGATTGCTACGTGTATGACTTAGCTCTTCACGACGCCTTGCGACTGAGATTCATGTTCAGCTCAAGGAACTGATCTTATCTGTGGCAAATTAGAACTAGGACAACGAATTTAAAACCTCTCTTATCCTCAGCAATCCTGTTTAACACGCATGGTCAGGATCTTTGCTAGCCTCATTCAAATTGGAGAAGTTTACTTCCTACGTTTATACAACTTTACATCCCCATCCTTCTCATGCTCAGTCAATCAATATGCGTTCTTTAATTGAATGGCATCAATGGGCCCAAACCGGGAGGTATGTTGGCCATTGTCCCTATCACTCCATTCAATATCATATACCGTTCTCATGGAAGCTCAAGGAAGGTTTTGAGGTTGCTCTCTGGGGGGCCGGCAGCCTACTTAAGCTTCTGCAGCTGCTCCGGACGGCAATTTATGTCTCTGATTAGATGTGCTATTTCTACGTGTCGTATGCAGTCGATATATTTATCTATGCGTGCTTAGCACACCCTGCGAGCGTGAAATCTGGTCAAAATTTATGACCTGCGTCCCTGACCTTGCACTTCGGACTTCTCCGGTGCTTACCTCGCAATGTCTAGAGATGCAGGAAGATGCAGGTATATAAGAAACGTAGGCAACTCGAAACCGAAGCTTGGCGAAGGTAGCCTGAATCCGTAATGAGGTGGCACGTGGCGATGAAAGGGGACCCTGTCATCGACGACTACCCTTGTATGAATTCAAGGGTTTCTATCAATCCAGAGTGCCTTGGCCACAGGACATTTTGATTGTGTCTTGTCCGAGCCCTGGATTGAAGTCGCGATTCTATACCCACATCGGCATTGGCACTTAAATGATATGTTCAATGTTCTGTAACCCAAGGGTCCATCGAGGAGTCTGTAGTCTCTATTATACTATATCGAGGCTCCTCCATTAAATATCCATTGCACATGACACCCTGGCGCATGCATTGTGTGTGCGGCTCCACTTGGGAAGCTTGTCCAGATCATCTGTTACTGATGCGGGCTGCAATTCGAGAACCTCCCGAGAGAATAAGTAGCATGCGTTGGTGTTGCTCCTCAATCAAGTGGTGACTTGAAGTTACTCAGCCCTGTTTCTTTGTACTATCTTCTTCTGAGTTGTCTCTAATGCAGGGCCTGTCGGAATATCACAAAGTTCTTACACAACTGGAAGCTATAGCCTCTCATGACTTATCTCTCAAAGCCAAAGTAGTGGGACAGATTTCCATGCAAAAGGAGATGGAGAAAATTCTGGAACTTGACCAGATTGTTCAAGAAACCAAACAATTTGCAGCTGGTGTCTTAAAACTTGATCAGGGATTTGAGCTCATCAAGAATGAACTTGGCAGGATTGATAATGGACAGTTTCATGGCAAACCAGTCGAACAGTTCCAGCTGCAGTGGGTAGAACACCAACACGTGGATTCTTTATTGCTCAAGGAGAATATTCAATGATGGAATCATTAGGCACTTTGTTTCTTTCATCTGGAGATTGAATCCAGTCACAAGGCAGACTAGTATATATGCAAAAGGTAGTGTCCAATTCATTTCTGTTTGCTCACCTCAACCTAATCCTGCTGCAGAGTTTGTTAATGTTATCCTTCTTCCAACATTCAGGGATTTCAAAAGTCATACTGAATACACTGGGTTGATCACCAACCTCAGCAATGGTTGGTTCTTCAACCTCATTGCCAACTATTCTTCAATTTGATTTGATTTGGTATCAATATCTTCAGCACAAAAATCTGTTTCAGCTTGACTTGGCTGTGGATGCTCAGGGAGAAAGGCATACTCCCAGCTTCACTGAACTGTAGTTTAACATCAAAGCTTTCAGAGATAAATTTGAACTTTTCATCAAGGAACAAGGCATTGAGTTGGGCAATATTGAATATTTTGTTGGAATACCTTCTGGTACTCATCTCTAAACAAGCTGGGTCTCAATCCCAATTTAGTATGTTTTTCTCCAACTTTTTCAGATATACCTTTCATTGTTCTTTTCACTGATCTTGTTACCATGTACCTGACAACACCCATATGCACCTGACAACATATCATTTTTATATATATTCCCTATGTTTACATACTGCCCACCTCAGACCATGTCTTAACACACTCTGAGGTGAGCACACTTACACGTTCATTTTTTATACATCATACTCATTGATACCTAGTTTGTTTGCTTTGAATTCTAGGTGAATACATTATTTAGATGTGTCTTAATGCACTCTGAGTTTGTTTGCTTTGCATTCTAGTGTAGTTGTTCAAATATAATCTTACAGGTTATTGGGCCCTCCTTTCCATTTACCCTGTGAGTTGCAATACCAATCCTACTATGTCCATCACCACTGTTACCACCAACTCTCTCCCCTCTGATGTCCCTAGACTGCTGCCTGATGGGGTCAACTGGAGTATCTTTGACATATGCTTCTCCACAGCTATTAAGTCCAAGGGAAGGTGGTCTCATTTTGATGGCTCAGAGTCTTGCCCATCTTCATCTCCTGATGACAAGACTGCTGGTGCTGGTGTCATGGACTTGGACAAGGCCAAATCATCTGCATATAATCTCCTTCAGAAGATCTCTGATTTGGCTGTCATGAAACTTTGTTGTTATGAGACTGTTGCAGAGGCCTGGGCTGCACTCAACAAGGAATACACCCAAAAGGGCACATTTGCCCAGACCCAGCTTTGTACTGAGTTCCTTGGAATGAGGTGCCCTGATAAAGGCAATATTTGTGCCTTCCTTGACAGTCTGCAAATGAAGAAGGAAGAGCTTGCTTCAGTGGGAGTGGACATAGATGACAACAACCACTGTTTGACAATTATTGGCTCTCTTCCCTCATCCCTTGCCACATATGCCAACTCTCTCCTAATGGCAACCAAGCTTCTCAGCTTATCAATGCTTAGCTCTTCTGATATTGATTCCAACACACTCATCATAGTAATATCTGAGGAGCATGACCATCAGCATGTGCAATGCAAATGTCATACTGCAGCCAAGGCAGTTGTAAATCCTGATGAGAATGAGGTAATTTCAGTCACTTCTGGTGCAGAGAAGGGCTCCAAGAAAGGGCCTACCTGCTGGAAGTGTGGGGGAGTTGGCCACAAGCAAAACAAGTGCAAAAATAAAAAGAAGAACTGTGGGAGTGCAAAGCCAAAACCTAGTGGCTCTGCAAATGCTGTGGAATCTTCCTCTGGTGATGATGAGTTTGTGTTTGCTTTTCAGGAACAATCTGACTTTGATTCCCTGCCTGATCTCCATAGTGAGTCTGGCTCTGACATCTCAAACACCAATGAGTTATACAGAGGCTGTGCTGATGCTGCCATAATGGACAACAACCGGTTCTCTGAAGTTGATGAGGACAAAGTGACTGATGCCAAAGTTGATGAGGATTGGAGCTATGTCACAGCTGGTCTGGCCTCATTGTCTTTGGATGGCATGCCAAGCAATGGGAAGTCAATCCCTGACATGCTTGGAGTCACAAAACATGATCCATCAAGCCCCCATCATGTTGAAATATTTGACTCTGGATGTACTTCTCATATCTCCCCTTACTGTGATGATTTTATCAAGCCCACCTCTATTGGCCTGAAGCCCTTCCATGCTGCAAACAACAACCCATTTAGCACCACAATGAAGGGTGAACTCATCATCAATGTGCCCTATAGCATAACCCTCTCCAAACTCCACCTCACTGAAGTTTTATATTCTCTGAAGGTTGGCTATATGCTTGTATCAGTTGGTAAACTTGATGATGCCAGCTTTGAAGTCACATTCTGTCAAGGAAAGTCTATCACCAAGGGGAAGGATGGTACCATGGTTGGACAAGTCATGAAGGATAATGGTGGACTGTATTGTCTGCAACATTGTTCCAGCCAAGCTTTGGCTGCTGAGGAGATTGTCAGCCTTGAGCAACTTAACTGTCAAATGGAGCACATTCTACCTGAGGTTGCCCAGAAGCTCATTTCAAAGGGCTTTGTTATGGGTGTCCATCTTGATTTGTCTGCTGGAAAAGATTTCTTCTATGAGTCCTGTATCTATGCAAAGTCAACATAGAAGCCTGTTGCCAAAATTTGCCAGGGTGGATGAGCCAAGGACTTTGCTGAGGAGGTACACAGTGACATCTGGGGGCCTGCTCCTGTCCAAATAATCACTGGTCATTGATGTTATGTCAGTTTCATTGACAACAAAACTCACCTCAGTCACCTGAACTTCCCTCCACTTAAAAAATGATGTTTTGATGCCTTCAGGACCTTCCATGCTCATACCAACACCCAAAATGGTGCCAAGATCAAGGTCCTCCACTCTGATTGTGGTAGTAAATACACTGGGAAGGAGTTTGTTGCATTTCTAAATAAAAAGGAATCAGGCAGAAACTCACCATATATGACACCTTCCAGCACAATGGTGTAGCCAAATGTTTCAATTACACTATCTTTGAGAAGGTTTGTGCCCTCTTGCACAGTAGTGGTCTACCAATAACCTTATGGGATGAGGCCACTTGCCATGCTATGTGGCTGTACAATCAAACCATCAATAAAAGCACTACCTGATGGACCTTACTCTCTATGAGGTGGCCATGGGCAAGAAACCAGACTTGAGAGGTGTTTGCAAGTTTAGGGAAAAGGTGTGGGTCCATATAGAGAAGGGGACAAAGCTTGGTGGACACATTTCTGAAGGTCAATGGCTTGGCATTGATGATAGCAGCATTAGTGCTTTCATCTATTGGCCTGAGAACAAGTCAGTTACTTTTGAATGCAATATCTACTTTAACAGAGAAGGCCTTACCAAATGACTTGAGAGGGAGGATTGGGAGCTCAAGGAATGCTTGACACTGCCTTCCAACAATGCTACCCCATCCAAGACACTTCAGCCCACAAACACTGCCACAGAGCCTGAGCCTGTTGATGCACCTACTTGCCAATCAACTCACATTGTCCAGCCAAGTTGCCATGTCCTAGACCTTATCAGCAATTAAGCAAAGACTTCAAATTGCCATTTTGACCCTGTCATTGCAAAAGAAGTTCAACTTCCCAAACCTATAGTCAAGGAGGAGTCAGCATCTGAGTTGAGAGGC
>JABCKS010025733.1:0-10889 GCA_018851325.1 Termitomyces sp. DKA19 | reverse complement strand
TAGAAAGTGGTCTGTGCACTGTAGAAAGAGGTATAAAAAGCCCAAGTAGAGTAGCAAATAGACAGGCAATTAATAGGCAAAGGCTCAGTGGTTCCCAGGGAGTGAATCATTTAGGCTGGAGTTTGTTGAGACACCTCAGAGGCAATTAATAGGCAAAGGCTTGGTGGTTCCCAGGGAGTGAATCACTTAGGCTGGAGTTTGTTAAGAAACCTCTACCTTCAAAAATAAACAAGATTTTGGAAGAAAACCACCTCAACATCAAGCAGTTATCAAGCAACTAGTGTGGAAGCAGAGTAGACCTTCTAAGACCTTAAGAAAGCCCCAGAACTTACAGTATCACTCTAACCAAGTACTACACCAATAGAGTGCTGGTCCTGGTCCTCTATCTCTATGGACTCTATCATCAAACTTCTGGAGTCTGATGACAAAGCAAGTAGTCTTCATCTCCTGCCACACTACAGACAATACCCTGCAATTGGTCCACCACTTCATCACTCACATCTTTGCAAAACATGGCCTGCCCAACAACATCATCTCTGACCAAGGTACCTTGTTTGTCTTATGATTCTGTCAGTCCTTGTGCTGGGCCCTGGACATCAAGTCCAGCCTGTCAATGGCCTATCACCCAGAGACTGACAGACAGACCAAGTGCATCAATCAGGCCCTGAAGCAGTACCTTCAGCTATATGTAAACTACCTGCAGGATGACTGGTGCACCAAACTCCCTCTTGCCAAATTTACTTACAACAACTCTCTGCACTCAGCCATCAGAGTCTCCCCTTTCTTCACAAACATGGGGTACAACCCCCAACTCACTATCCCCCTTTGTAATATCCCCTCTCACACCACCTATACCACTGCCCAGAACCTCCAGAGCCTACAGGAATACCTCAAGCATAAGCTTGGAACCACTAACCAGGTCTACCACAAACACATAGATGCTTACTGGAGCATAACCCCAAACTGGCCCATTGGGTCTCTTGTCTGGCTCAACTGAAGGAACATCAAGACTCAGTGGCCCTTCCCAAAACTTGACTACAAGCACCTCAGACCCTTCAAGATACTCCAGAAGGTGTCCTTCCATATGTACCAACTTGACCTGTCTACTGGGATGAAGGGGATCCACCCCATCTTCCACATCTGACTCCTGGAGTGACACAACCTGGAACCCCTCCCAGGCCAGTGGAACAAACCCCCTCCCATCATTGAGGTTGACAGAAAAGCCTAGTACAAGGTTGACACTATCCTCAAATCCCAATGCCACTGTGGCTGGACCAAGTACCTTGTCCAGTGGATCAGGTATGAACCTGAGGACAACACTTGGGAGCCATTAGGGCACCTCCAGAATGCCCCCAAAGCCTTCTGGAACTTTCACCAGGACTACCTTCAAAAACCCAAAGACTCACAGCTTGAGCCATAACCTCAGGGCCACCTAGGGCATAACCCTGTCCTGAGCTTGAAGGTGATTCAACTCTCCTCTACATGTTCCCATTTATCCTATTTATCCTGCCCCCCCCTCTTGCCTTGCCCTTCTTTCCCCCTTCCCCTTTGATCATCTACTCACCCCATCTTATCTTATCTATCACACCATCTTATCCCACCCTTCCTATCATGTTGTCTTATCTCATCTAATCTTATCTTATCCAGGCCAGGACCAAGAAAGAGCAGTAATATTTCAAAAAGAAAAAAAAGAAGACAAGAAAAACAAAAGTATCAAGAAGCCAAGAACAAGTGACTCTATATATGATGGACCCCAGCCAGCAAGTATTCCACTTCTCCTTACTCAATTGGCAAGCCAGCTCCAGGCCTGGCCCCTCCTACTTGCCAGCTCCTGCCATCCCTGGACAACACCCCCAGATGACTCCCTGCCACCCTGCCTCACTGCCCCCTGCTCCTGCTGCTCTGCCTGTTCCAACCCCAACTTTTTCTCCCAACTCTGCTCCTACAATACCTTGTACACCTGACAAAGGGCATCTAACTCCCCCATCCTCACCACCAGCTCATGGGCTAACTCCTGGTTTTGCACTATTATGCACTGGTTTTAGTCCAGCTGGGTCACTTTGACCTCTTACAGGCAGGCCACCTCTTCCTGGAGGCCAGCAACCTCATTTGATGATGGTGCTTTAGAGTTAAGGGAGTCAAAGGACATTTGGATCAAGGGCATGGGAGTCTGGGAGAACAACAACAAGGGCCTAGCATAGGAATGCTTAGGATCTGCAGCCTCCCCCAATGATATATGACAATGCTTAGACCCTGCCTCCAAGCCAGGGGACCCTGACAAAGGCAGGAATAGGGGGACCCCCAGGTCTGGCAACTATGCCATCAAGGGACTGAATGCCCCCTCCCTGTGGCCCCAAACCCCCAGCAACACCCCCACTTGCCCTGCTCCTGTACCTGCCAATGACCCAACTGCTGGACAATGCCCCTGTGGGGCCCACATCTTAATCACCACCTCAATATGGAGCCATTGGGTGCCCTGGGGCACTTGAGCCAAGACTACCTCCCCCTCCTGCCACTCTACCTGCCAGTGAGCCTGGAATGAGCATTGAACATGCCAATCCCAGCACTTGTTGCAAACATCTTGGGCCCATCAGAAGTGCCCCAGTGCAGGCAGGATGCAGGGATTCCCACAGACTCAACAGGTGTTGCACTATGGGGAGGTTAGCTCTACAATGGCAACATAGGGCCAATCTTACTGGCCAATTTGCCACACACCACTCCCATGATAGGTACTCCTCCCTTTGACAAGGAAGCTGCAGCACAGAAATTGCCTGAGTTGGGGCTTCTCCCTGGGGCTTAACTGGGGTGTATTGCAGCTTGGGGATCACCCAGGACTCCAAGACAGTCATCTGCAGCTCCTGTTGCTCTGCTAGATCATTAGCTAGGCTCCTCAGACTAGGTGGAACAAGTATGCATGACAAAACAGGTGGTCCACCACCTCTCTCTCCCACCTCCAGTCCTGCTCTAGCTGGTATGCTTTGTACACCACCCAGGCCACCATGTTGTTGATACTTGGAGAAGTTGGGGTCCTATACTTGTGGTTAGAAGACATTGCAATACCTTGGGAGAAATTGGATGGCAAGATATTAAAAAGACTCCTAGGAGATTAACTGAGCCCCCACAGGTACCTCAGGGACAAACAACACCTGCCACATCTTGAGGGTCTCAATGCTTAAAGAGGAGGTAATGTCAGGACCCTGCCTATCACCCTCCAATGACCCTGCCATCTCTGACATCTACCCAAAAACCCCCAGCCTGACCCTCAATTGTCCCTACCCTCTACCTGGACCCTGCCTGCAACCTATGTGGCATTGGATCACTGGCCTGTGCATTCCTGAGCCCCAACCCTGACAACTCCCTTGGAACATATCTTACACATCACTGGATCACCAGCAAGACATCCTCCTGAGTCCTGATGTGTCCCCAGGGGCTGCCCTGGCCTTGAGACACCCTACTCTGCAACTTCACCCTTAGGGCCTGCTTTGGACCATATCCAGGCCTGGCTATAATAGGGGCCAAGCTCTGAAGAGGGCACTGCTCACCCAAAGACCCCCTTCCACCCCTGACTCTCCCTGAAGACCTCAAGTATATAGCTCCAGAACCTCATAGTCAGTCAGTAGTCTTGATATTACATACTTTTGTCTATGTCTTGTCTCTCTACTCTCTCTGCTTCTACTCCTGCTCAATCTATCTATCTTCTTTTCTCTTTCAATCCTCTGGCATAGTTGTCTCAGACTGTGGAACACCCCCATGAACTTCAACTACCTCCACCCTTATCTTAACAACCCCAAGACATTGCCTAGTGCCTGGATCAAGCATGGAACATTTGTATGTTCCCTTTCCAGTCATTGACTAACTGACTAGCAAGTTCTCACTCTTGGAGATGGGCTCCCAGGTACTCTGGACCTGACATCCCACTGGTTTTGTGTCCTTAAGAAGAATGGTAAGCTCCAGATTGTACACAGTCTAGAGCCATTAAACTATGTCACCATTTGCCATTTGAGAGTGCCCCCTTTCCCAGATCATGTTGCTGAATCTTTTGCTAGATGTATTTGTGGAGCAACATTAGACCTTTTTGTCAGTTACAATGAGCAACTAATCAACCCAGCTTTCTGCAACTTAACAACATTCCAAACCCTGTTTGAAGCCCTTCACTTAGTAACCTTACCAATGGGTTGGACCAACTTTATACCAATATTCCACAACAACATCACCTTCATCCTGCAGCCTGAGATCCCCCATAATGTACTTAGTTTTATTGACAACATTGGTGCTAAAGGTCCCAAAGACTGGAAGCTTGTTAATGGTATTCCTGCTAAGCACCCCACTAATTCAAACATTTGCTTAGCACTATGGGAGTCCTTTGAGCTCCTTAACTGAATCCTCCAGCAAATGAAGTATTGCAGTGGTACATTTTCTGGTCACAAGCTTGTTTTATGCACCCCTACTTTCAAGATCTTGGGACACATTTGTATGCCTAGTGGTTGAGTACCAGATAAAAGTCACTTAGCCCTGCTCAAGCAATGGGGCCCTTGCAAGTCACTATCAGAAGTCAGAGCCTTCCTACATATGGTTGGAGTCCTTAGGAATTTTGTTAAGAATTTTGCTCACCACACTAACAACTTAACAAAACTTACACATAACAGAGCCCCTTTTGAGTTTGGCCTAGATCAAGTTAATGCCCAGCAAGATCAAGTTAATGCCCACTGGGATCAAGTTAACACCCAGTGAGATCTTGTTAAGGCCCTCACAGATACTAATCCCCTTGTCCCTATTGACTATGAATTATCTGACTCCATTATCTTAGTAGTTGATATGTCATATATTGCTATAGGCTACTACCTCTGTCAATGCCATAGCAACAACCACAAAGAATATTGCTACAATTGTTTTGGATCCATCATGCTTCACAATAGGGAATCATGGTTTAGTCAGCCCAAACTCAAGCTCTATGGCCTCTATTGTGCTCTTCAGTCCCTAAGGATGTACCTCATAGGAGTTAGGAACCTAATTATTGAAGTTGATGCTTGCTACATTAAGGGTATGCTTTAGAACCCTGACATTCAGCCTTCTGCTAGCATGAATCACTGGATCATGGCTATCCTGATGTTCCACCTTGAGCTTGTCCATGTTAAAGGTACTTTCTATGGCCCTGATGGACTTTTGAGATGCCCACTATAGCCTAGCAATCCTCTTCCAGACTATAGCAACAATTCAGTATATGAGGATTGGATTGACCAACTACATGGCTTTATTCACCAAGTCCAGCTCCCCTTTCCTTTGCTTTGACATGTCTCTTCAACCTCACAATTGCTCCCTCCATTCCTCAAGTTCCAGCCCTTAGCAACATTTGCTAGCAACACTTTGGATACCATGGCCCCACAACTAGCTACTAGTGATGACTTTCTGCCTCTACATGATAACGCTACTACCACATATAGCAATGTTCCATGAACTGCTAAGGCCATTGCTAGCAATGCTTGTATCTTACTGGTCCAGAAGTGGCTTAGCAATTTAGTCAGGCCCAACAACCTTAGCAATGATGCCTATGCCACATTCATTCACTATGCTGCTATGTTTTTTATTGTAGATGGTAAGCTTTGGTGATGGAATAAGGATGGTGCCTACAAGCTGTTCATTCCTACCAATTGCTGCTTACAAATCTTGTGAGTGATGTATGACAACTTAGGCTATAGAGGACTTTTCACTACCTGCTCAGCCCTACTGGAATGTTTTTGGTGGCCCCAAGTTAGCACCAACATAGTATAGTATATTCATACTTGCCACATTTGCCAGGTTCACCAAATGACCAAAGTACTTATCCCACCAATTGTTGCTACACCAGCACTCTTGTTCAGCAAGATATACATTGACACTATATTTATGCCACTCTCTAATAGGTTCAAGTATATCATCCAAGGACATTGTTTACTAACACATTACCCTGAGTTCCATATGCTCACTAGGGAAAATAGTGACACTATTGCTAAGTGGATTTATGAAGATGTTATTTGTCACTGGGGAGCACTTAGTGAAATTGTTACCAACAATGGCACCCCTATTTTGAAAGCAGTCACCTACCTAGCAAAGAAGTACAACTTGCACCACATCTGGGTCTCTGGCTACAACAAGCATGCTAATGGTATGGTTGAGCAACCTCACTTTGACATCTGCCAAGCTCTTTTCAAAGCAGTTGATGGTGATCAATCCAGGTGGAGTACTGCTTGTTATTCAGTCTTCTGGTCAGAATGTGTTACAGTCTGCAAGTGAATGAGTTGTTCCCCCTACTATGCTGTTACAGGTACCCACCCCCTTCTTCCAGCTGACATAGTTGAAGTGACATACTTGCAACTGCCACCAAATTCCCTCATGTCCTCTACTGACCTCATAGCCCATCAAACAATTGATTTACAACACTGCCAAGAAGACCTCAAGCAACTCCATGACACTGTCTTTAGTGCTTGCAATTTAGCCACTATCCATTTGAAGCAAAACATGCTGCTATGATATGTGACTACAACTTTCAGACTGGCAATCTTGTGTTGATGAGGAACACTAGGATTGAGGTCTCCCATAACAAAAAGATGAGGCCTTATTACCTAGGCCCTTTAGTGGTGATATCTCATAACTGTGGAGGTGCTTACATCCTTTGTGAACTAGATGGCTCAGTCTTGCATCACCCAGTAGCCACCTGCATAGTCTCCTATTTTGCTAGAGAATGTATATCAGTGCCTAGTGATGCCTTTGACATTGATACCTCCCACTTACATGAACTTGAACAAACTAATCTAGTGGACAATGATGACATTTGCAATGTTGCTAATGAAAGTGACAACTAAAATTCATTTGCTAAGCCCTAGTGACTTTCTTTTCACATTTTACTTCACTTATACATTTATTATACAGTCAGAAAAACTGTCATATACAATACAAAAACATTAAGTCCTTCATTTTGGTCTGTCTTATATCACCTCCTTGTTTGAATACTTTACAGACATTTACTTCTTGATACTTTTTCACTATGATGCTGTGCTTACCAACTTTTTGCTAGCAACTGGCACACCTTTGTAGTTTTCCACACCATGATGATCTACTGAGCATTTCCCCTTTTGTTGCTAGTGCCAAGCAATGATTGCTAGTACATAGCAATCATTTTGTCTTTGTCTTCTCATCTTGATCTTAGACCCCATATGATTTCACTTACCTCCTGTTTCTTATATTGTTCTTTAATTCTCTCTTGACTCCAGTTCACTATGTTACATTTTTTAAGGCCCCTTAAGGGGGCCAGTCTGTGCTATGATACAACAAGATATAAAGCCCCTTAAGCAGGCTAGTCTGCAATATGGATAAAAATAAAATTTTAGGAGAAGCAGCAGTCACTAGGCATCAAGGTTGGCATTGTCACTAGACACATCTCATACCTCCTCCTCCTCCCCTTCTGCAATCCTGTTCTCCTTCTGCAATGTCAAGAATGCCTGACAGTCCTGCCAGTATCCCTCCAGAGTAGCTAGTGACCACTTAGTGACAGTATAGTGGGTTCACACCTCAAGCAGAGAGGCCCTTGCCTTAACTAGTAATTGCCAGAAATGTGGCTCAAGCCCAGCTGTCCTCTCCTTATATCCCTATAGCAGGGAAGCAGGCATTAACAGCTCTGGTAGGGCTAAATCTCCACCTAGCCATCCCAGATCATTATCACCAACTTCCCTCATGGGGGGAGAGGTACAAAGTACCTGGTGACACTCCTGTTAGTGAATTACATAGCAACATAAAGAACTTGCAGAAATGCACTGGTACCAGCACTACTGCTACTTTGCCCTTCACACTGGCATCCTCCTCTGCCACCTCAACTCCACCCTATTCCTCCCTGTCCTCTTCTTCTATATCTGCTTCCTCATCAGCTGCTGCACTGCCCTCACCTGTCACTGCTTCTGCCACCTCTTCAATTGCCACTACTGGTGTCACTGGTCACATCTTAATGTCCTCCAATTCCCACTCCCCATCATTAGTGACAGTTTGTGGTCACTTGTCTAAGGGTTTGTCATCACTATTGCTGTTGCTCACCTCACTCTTGACCTCCTGCTTGCTCCACAACTGTTGCTTGCTCTGAGCAACTCCCCATCCTTTCACTGTAGTCCTGTCTTGCATTGTGGGCAAGTTCAAGCTTGAGTGCTTGACTTGGATAGGTTGTGCAGCCACTGCTAGTTCTCACTGCTTCTCCAAGAAAATTCTTGCCTGTCTCACCAAAGCTGTTTGTGTGTTGCTATCCTAGCAACAAAACCCCCCATCTTGCTACATAACAATTTCCTATGATAGGAACAGCCCTTATTGCAACAATAGCAAGGCTGGATGCCAGTGGGGTACCAACATCCCTTGGGGTTGTTGTTGGCTCAGCAATTGTCACACTAGCAAAAAGTCATTAGCAACAGTGGAAGTAGCAGTTGCTAAGAACTTACTGCTTCCTGCTCCACTTTGAAAGCATGTTGCTTGGCAGGTGACACTGTCAGCTTTCTCTTGGACTTTTCCAGGATGATGCCAGCCTCCATCCCTGTATCCACCACAGTTGTTGCTCACTGCTACTTAAGGAGACCCTTCAGCTCCCTATCAGTAAAGGCATCTTACACTGGTTCCTAGTGAAAGAATTAACAGAAGAAGTTTGGGACTTAGCAATAACTCTGGGACTCACCTCAAATATGTCCTCCTCTTCTTCCCTAGCTTTGCCCTTTCCCTTTTCCTTGCTCTTGACCTTTGGAGTTGCTACTATGTTTGGCAATGTTGCTGACTCCCTAACAACACTAACAACTACATGTTTAGGTGTGGAAGGCCCAGCCACCAAGTTGCCCATACTTTTGCCTTGGCAGGGACTAGTACTTACTGTCAACTCATGTGTGGGTGCTGAAAGAAGAATTGATCATTAGGAGACAAGTCATCAAAAAGTTAGGAGTACCTTAGCAATGCTGCTAAGATAGGCAACACCACTATCACATACCATCATTTGAACCTCCAAATCTTAGAGCAGACATTCCAATAAGAAGACAGAGGGAGCCTAGCAATAAAAAGTTAGCAAAGTTGGTAAAGAAGAAGAAAAACTTAATGTACAAAATGTTTATCAAACTCTTGCATCTATTCCTCCCCTTTGTACTTTTTGTACAAGGCATGACACCGTCAGTCCACATCAGCCAGGGCAGGCCAGTCCAGTCCACTACCCACAATCTTAAACCATTGTAGCTAAGTTTTGAAAATGGCAATAACTGCTGAACAAGGATTGGTTGCTATATGGGACCACACAGTTTCAAGAATCCAGTCCACCCACCCCAGGAAGACTTTAGCCATGGTGCATTTGTTGATCTGATCCATGAGTGTTGAAGCCATGGCAATTGGTTAAAGATAGGATAGGTGAGGGTGGAGAAAAATAAGAGGTGGGAGAATTGGGTTGAAGTCCAGCTAAGCACCAGCTTTTTATGCATTTTTCCTTTTCTGTGCACAGACCATGTAAGTGATCACAGGACTTGTTTAACTGAGGACAGTCAAGATTTCAGCATAGGGGAGGATGATAAGACCCATCTGTCACTAAGTACAGTTACTGTCATCTCAGATTATCTTATCTAAACAGCACATGACCTGGGACTCAGCACAAGACTTTGTACAAGACCTTAGCAACTATGAGATTTTTTGGATCATAAGTATATATTATGTGGAGCCTAGACCATGGATCTAGAATGACTTTGCCAAGAACCCTCTTAGTAACAGTTGCTAGCAACAACTCTTAGTAACAAAAGCACTTCTCTTTCAAAATGAACATAGTATATGGACATGTGACCTCTTGGACCCTTCATTTTTCTTGTCCTAATTAACATCTACTCTTCAAATATTGACATATAGTATGCTCACTTAGACTTCTACTTTGATGATCTTTTATTTTTTTCTATTTGACACATTTTGTATACATTTCTGACATTGTTTACTCATGAATGGTTACCATCTGACCAACAGAATAGAACCTCAAACATCTTGAGAGATGCTGTTTCCTTTAGTGACCAATTTTCCATTCTTGATTATATTACTTACAACAGTATATATACCCTCTGTACATACCTAGGAGAAAACAAGAAGGATTGTCATCCATCACTGTCTACTACAGCCTTGAGGTACTCTGCTCATTGTCTCCCTTGGCTTCAGACTTCATTTCTAATTTTTTTTGTCACATTGTTAACAGCTTAGCAACAAGCCTTAGTAAACTCATCTTTGACTTAGCATAGTATCAAGTACAGGTGCCTTATAGTGTTATAGTGTCTTAGCAATGCTAGTGACTACAGCTAGCAACTAGTTTACTGTGTCTGTCCCCCAGTCCATTAGCAACTAGTTTACTGCATCTGTTCTCCAGTTCATTTGCATTTACCTTACATTCTTGCTCCCTTCCCTTCTTATTGCTAGGCCCTCACAGACCTTAGCAACTTATCCTTAGCAATCTTTTGTTTATGCTACCATCTTTCCCACCTTATATTGCTTAGTTCTCCTCTTTCACTCTTAACAATCCCTCTACCTCACCCCCTTAGCAATTACTTTGCCTACATCCCTTTTCCAATCTTCCTTTAGCAACTAGCAACTTAGGCTGACATTAGCAACTCCCTTCACTTGCACCCTTTTTCACACCTACCTTTCAGCTCTCATTCTCTGGGATGTTTACCAATGATAAGACCCATCTGTTGCTGAGTACAGTTACCATCATCTTAGGATATCTTATATGAACAGCACATAACCTGGGACTCAGCATGAGACTTTGCATGAGACCTTAGTGACCATGAGAATTTTATGGATTATGAGCACTTATCATGTGGAGCCTAGATCAAGGATCTAGAATGACTTAGCCAAGAACCTCCTTAGCAATATTT
>JABCKS010025732.1:0-10895 GCA_018851325.1 Termitomyces sp. DKA19 | reverse complement strand
AAGTAGTTACCCTAAAAGGAAGGTTCTTATGTCATGCTTTGTCATTGCTTACTGAAGCACCCACCCAAAGAGGAAATTCCCACGAAACGGTCGTCGCATTATATATAGATATATGGTACAAAGCTACTTTCCCAGGGGTCATTTTGTATTATATAGATTATATAGTGATTATTTATATATACTAATTAAAATACTTAAAAAATTGTTTTTAGACCAATAAAGTATATATTGACTAATTTACTTTTGATCAGTCTTAACTAACATTGGATTTAGTTTATTAGTGATGCTTCAGCAACATTGTACTGAACATGTCATTATATAAGTGAATTTTGTTATTTTTTTGACTATAAAAATACTCAAAAATTGTTTTTGAAATAAAGAAAATACATGTATTGACCTATATATTGATTGATCAATGTCAACTAACATTGAATTGAGCTTATTAGGGAAACTTTAACAATTCTTGGCTATTAATCTACTGTATATTATATTATATCAACTACTACTGAAATACCTCAAGTTATTAAAATGCTGAATAAATTGTTTTCAGAACAACAAAGTATATATTATTAGCCAATCTGTTGATTGATTAATGTTAACCAACATTAAGTTCAGCTTATAATGAAGACTGAGTTACTAAGCTACATACATAGAGCTCCAACTAAATAAAGTGATGTTAAAGTAAAGATTAAGTTACACTAAGCATTGAGCTTTGAAATCCAAACTCTAACTAAGTACAATAAAGTCAGGACTGGAACTAAGGATTGAGTTTTGAAATTAAGATAACTAATAATAGGGAAATTGAGGCTGCAATCAAGTATCAAGTTTTGAAATCAAGGCTCTAACTAAGTACAGCAGGGTCAGAACCAGGACTAAGCATTGAGTTTTGAAATCAAAGCTCTAACTAAGTATGATAAAATTAGAACTGGGATAAAGTATTGAGCTTTAAAATCAAGGCTCTAACTAAGCATAGCAAAGGTTGGAACTGGGATTAAGTACTGAGTTTCAAAATCAAAGTTTTAACTAAGTATACTAAAATTGGGGCTAAGACTAAGTATCAAGTTTTAAGACCAAGGCCTTAGCTGAGTTATAGCAAAGTTGAAACTGGAACTAAGCATTGAGTTTTGAAATTAAGGCTCTAAATCAGTGTAACAAAGTTAGGACTGGAACTAAGCATTGAGTTTTGTAATGCTGGAACTAAGTATTAGGTTTTAAAATCAAGCCTTTGACTGACCATAGCAAAGGTTGTCTCTGGAATCAAGCATTGAGTTTTGAAATCAAAGCTTTCACTAAGTATATTAAAATTGAGGCTAGAACCAAGCATTGAGTTTGAAAATGCTGAAAATAAAAATTAAGTTCTGAGATCAATGCCTTAACTGAGTATGGCAAAGTGAGAACTGGGATATATTGAGTTTTAAAACTAAGACCCTAACTAAGTACAGCAAAGTTAGGACTGGAAACTAAGTATTGAGTTTTGAAAATGAAACAAAGACTCTAATCAAGTAAAACAAAGTTAGAACTAGGACCAAGGATTGAATTTTGAAATTAAAGCCCTAACTAAGCATATCAAACTTAGTGCTGGGACTAAGTATCAAGTTCTGAAATCAAGACCCACTTAATCATTTCATATTTGGACAGTAGCATTGGAACTGTAATAGACTGTACAACTGATATATATATATATATATATATATACAACTCAGACTAAGACCAAGCATCCATGCCGAAGGCATGGTCATAACACCTAGTCTATGCTGAAGGCATGGTCATAACACCTAGTCTATGCTGAAGGCATAGTCATAACACCTCGCCACTGCCTATCACCACAGGCTTACAAATCAACGTGACTGATTCACTTTTCACAACAACATCAAGCCCAACGCTTCGTAATTTTTAAAGTATTCGTTACTGGAAATGCAAATAAGCCGGAAGAAGTGAAGGCCATACTCTGCGAAGGTGGTCACCCGATCGATATCGAACCTAAATCATGTCCTCCATTACCAGTTCTCTTTTCCGATGTCAAGCGAATGGTCAACCAATGTCCTTCAAGATGATCCTATGTGAATGTATCCCGCTTTGTGCGATACAGCCCGTCGCAACGTCCTTGGGTTCATCTCTTACGAGTGGGTCTACAGGGCACAAAGCCTAGATGTGCCAGGCGTTCTTCTCTGTAGCTCGGGGATGGCAATTTATCTATATAGACGCTCTTCCGATGGGAAGCTTGGCTCGAACGAAGTTCAGCCAGGGTGTCCAATTTATATAACAAAGGGAGCTTTATTATCTAACTATCTCTTTTTCGACCTCTAACTCACATTCCAATGACTCTCTGGGCAGATCTCGAGCTACTACTACAAAGACGTCTGACATCCTCTATCACTGCTGTTCAAAGTAGTCTGGAAGGTCTGCACTATTTTCCGTGATTCTGTTCTGACAATGTGCTCACAAATGTGGTGTGCCTTAGAACCGATAGTATTTCCTGGAAGAGAAAAGCATTACGATAAGCCAGGCGTACCAATCTTTGGACAGAGATATATCGGTTCTGATTCGAAACCAGCCGATCGATCTTTCCAGTTTCGGAATTCCATGAGCAATGTATCTGTACGTCTTGAACAGATACTGGATGGAGACCCGAAAGTGCCTCTTATCCTTCCTTGGATGTCGACTTCATCGGAAAACAGCAAGAATCTTGTGGAGCATATTGCACAGCTAGAGATTCCTACTATCAACAGCCGGCCATGCATGCTCCTCCATGGTATTGGTCAATATGTCGATTTCTCTTCCGAAGACCCTGCTGTAGTATCCAACACTGCTAAAGCAGATTGGCAGCATTCTAAGAAAACCTATAATTTCGTGGAATCAGCGAAGAGGAAACAAATTTTAAACAATATCTTCAACCCACCTTCATCTTTCTTTAGACACTCGTGAGTGACATTTCAGTGCTACAATGCGTCTATGATATACATCGTGCCAGTGTGTTACTGAATACGGCCGGGGCAGGAAAATCAAGGCTGGTACTTGAGGGTCTTTGTATTAATTGGGGCTTCTACATTACGTGCGGGACCAACGATTTCCAGCTGCTCAACGAAGTTGGGTCAACCGACATTCGCCAAATCATTAGTCCTCAATATGGATATTTGCGTGCGATGGGTATCAAAAAGACCATTAAAACAGATGAAACACTTGCTATCAATGAAGATTGTGCTCGGCGTTGCTTTCAAGCGACCCTATGTGCCCGTCTTCTGGTGTTTGTGTCCTACTTGAAAGCTCTCTCAACCAGGCTGGACAAGGTGGCGGATGCAAAAAGGATATGGATGCTTATCCAAGTTGACACTAGGCTGCTCGCCCAGCCCTCTGGCATCAATGTAGCCAAAAGCATCATGGATGATAAGCGTGACTTATTTCTGGAGCTCACAACCCTTTTATGTTACGCAGATCCGCAACAGCTTGCCGAGCAGAATGAGCTGCTTTTGGCGGCATGTCTCCAGGTCATTGGTCCTGGCAGTGACATTTACTGCGTCATCGACGAGGCTCAGATCGCTGCAGATACGTATAAAGACGCGTTCCGAAACAGTTCCGGCGACGTTGGACGCCCTGTTTTACGAGCTATGCTGTACGAGTGGAAACATTATGACATGAAAACCGTTATCACTGGAACTTCTTTGGAACATGACAGCATTGTCGACGCTCTTAATTCTTCTATGGGAAAGCACCTGACTACTAACAAGGGAGTTACGGATACCGGGGCATGGGTGAAAGAAACAGATATTCGTGGCTACTTGGGTTACTATCTGCCTAAATCATACCTTGATACCCGCAGTGGAGAAGAACTGATTAATCGGGCATGTTATTGGCTTTCTGGACGGTATGTTTGTCGCCCATACGTGGTTATCGAAGCAAGATTAATCTGGTGCATGTTTAGCCCGCGATTTGTGGCAGCTTTCGTTCAATACATTATTGATCACGATGTCCAAAGCTATCATCGTTTGCTCACAAAATACATCACAGATATCACTTTTTTCGTCCCGAATGACGCACAACATTGGGAGAGGGGGGAGCCGGAACTACCGCCGACCAATGTATATCCGGCGTGCCCTTTTGATTTCATCCGAGGTACTTCGAATCTGTGCTTCATGATTAAGTCGATTCTCAAGCTCAATTATAGCAACAAAGCTAAAGGCCACGTTACTCAACGCGGTGCAAGAAATTAGTTACAAAAGATTATTAAGCGGAGATGTCGATTATCCTTATCAGTGCCGCGCCTACGATAAGGACCTCGTGGAATGTGGATTTGCTCGTTACCCAGGTGTTTCAGAAAGGGAAGAGGCTGCAATTTTCGATGAGCCTATGGCATATCTTGCAGCTGAACATTGGATCACTAGCCAAGGTCCGGATTGGGAGCAGCGCCACTCGTTCTTTCTCAATTCTATAGACCAACAGAACCCGAGATCAAATGGGTTGGAGAGCTACACGGCCCTCTTCCTTGCAGACATCTTCAAAGATCCTACACAGTTGTCCCGAGTCTTCAATTTCTCTGGCATAGGCCATGGTCAGGAACTGGCCGATCGTACAGCCCGCCTAGTGTCGTGCTGGTATGACAAGGGTGGTGATTTTAGGGTCGCAGAAGTCTTCTTTCCCATGCACACCCCAGACAACGTATATTTAAGGTCATCATCGAACATACTTGGCTACAAACCTAGCAAGAATAATCCTTTGGATGATCTTAAGTGGTTGCGATGCGAAGTTAACGCGCCATTCATGTTTCCCCATAGGAATTTCGGCCCAGACTTGATGTTCCGTCTTCGGCTGGAGGAGACTGGCGAACTTATCACCGTGGCACTTCAAGTGAAATGGAAACCAAATCGTACATCCGTTACTGGCATCATAATTGACAAGGCTATTTCCAGTGTTACGCCAGCACACTTTTGGGTAGAAGTATGTTGGACCTAGACTGTTTCCTCTATATTTCGTTGCTTAAAAGTGTCGTTCAGGATACCAAGAAAGGCCCTAGACCTTTTGCTCAAGATATGTTTCCAAATCTCATTCCAGACACCATCGGCGCATTAGATGGACTTTGCAATCGTTTCAATAACAATCAACGGGGTCATCATAGTGTCATACGCGGCGTATTCTTCTTCCCTGCTATACCGGATCCAGATACTTGTGAAAAGGTGATGATGCATGTTGACAAAGCTTGTGAACAACGGGCTGTAGGCACGGATTTGATTCACGAATTCTTTGTACTACCCCCGGAAGTAGTCAAAGTAATTACGCAAGGATATACCCCTTCCAATGGATTGCAACAGATAGAGGACGGCGTTGCGCGCAGGCTACACGAAATCGAGCTTGATGAGGAGGACCAGAAACGGGCGGCTCAAAAGGAAGATCGAGACCTTTATGAGCTATGGGACTCCTTCACAAGATGGGAAGATGTTGTTCCAAATTTGAAAATCGACCCCGGGGAACTGGACTACATGACATCCAAAAAGCTTGCAGGTCAGCTGCTTTTGTATCGACGTTTGGAATGGATTTTATACCAGGAGATACCTATCTCTCATCGACCTGGGAAGCTCTATTACTTAACACCTTCCAGATATGGAGCGCGCACCTACCAGAGTAGATTGAAGGCGGTAAAGGCAGCGGTTCAGCGATATCATGCCGCACGCAGAGAAAGAGAGCGGATGGCAGCTCTTTGATGCCTGAAGATTTTCTTGACTACGATTACAGTTTCACAATTGTCATACTTTGCAATCAAATCAAATTGATTTGGAAAGAGGTGATAGACAGAAATACTCAGTCGATGCCAAAAGCAACTGAAGTGTTCCGCGTGTCAATCCCGGTCACATATCCATAGATCCATTCTTCTGTGATTCGAACGATAGTCGGCTTGAAAAAGGAAATCAAGAGGAAAGAAATCAAACTTTGGGGCCAACAAGCAGAAGTGATCCATCAGAGGGCGATTGCAACCGCCTTGAGGGGTTTTGACTACGTTACATAAGCAAACGTATCTCTTGATCTCAACCTGAGGAGGCCGTTTTGACAGTTGACAGACATGCTCAGCACTGATACAGCTGCTCAACTACTCTCTTCGTCGTGTCCCGGTTATATCAAGAACAACATCGAGGTTACGCTTGGCTCCCCTGAATCTTTCGCCCGTTTGCTGTTCCTGAACAAAGGGCTCCTTGCGAAGGTAGAACAATCACAGGCCAATGGAAATTTTGACGATGTTTGGGAGAGCTGTCTTCGTATGTAAAGACAAGATTACCATGTCAATTACTCTTGTTATCTGAATGGCAGGGCTCGCCCGCCCCCATAAACCACATAAATCATCTCGACGCGGCGGCGAAGTTCCCCTTATGCTGAACGAAATTTCACCTAACCTTCGAAATTTAGTCAATGGGAGGGTGCAGTTTCCTTATTGGACACTTGAACCTACCACGCTTCCTGATGTAGTCACGCTCGACTTGGATTCCTTGTTGAAGAAACAGGATTTACCTCGAATGCTTTTTCACAACTTAGGGGGCTTTCAGTTAGATCCTACACTGAGAGACCGTGTCGCAGATCTCTTTCACAAGGATCAAAACACGTATGCACATGGTTCATTAAAATCTACCCACGCAATCGACACTCCTTTTGCAGGTTTCTGGTCAACGCATCCGCGACTGGAAAGACTCGCCTGTTATATGAAGGCCTGTGCAAGAATTGGGGTCTCTATTTCACAGCTCATGTGGATGACGATGAAGCCAAAACACTCCAATCAACGTTGCAAAATGGCTTTACTTACGAATATGATTTTGTGCGTCGACTACCGAAGACATCCACTTTGAGCTTCGAGATAATACTGACTAAAAATCGCGAAATTGCAAATCGCCGATTTTCTGTGGTACTTCTCATCCATCTACTCGTCTTTAGAGATTTTTTGAGGACCGCTACGTCTGAGTGCGGAGGGGTTAAGGACGATCTTCGACCTCGCTGGCTTCTTGCACAGGTATGGCAACGGTGCTTGCGAACGTATGGTAACGTCTACGGTGACCTTCTCAGTGCCTTGGGATGGGAATCTTCAACGTACATCAATGAAAGTCTGGCCAACATAATGAAAGAGGTCCGAAACCTGCTACCTGAGTTGGTCAAGACGGAAGGTTTATTCATCGTCATCGATGAAGCCAATGTGGCTATCACTCAACTTTGGTGTTCCGATGAAGATGATACGGAAACCTACCCTGCTCTCAAAGAAATTATCAGTCTCTGGACAAAGGTGTTGGCATCACTTGACGTTCCGATCACATTCGTCGTTGCTGGTACAGAGATCCCTACTCATTATTTTCCTTCGTCAACCCAATGGGACACTTGGAGATGGTCATCTAACACTGGCGCCTTCGACATTCCGGAAGTACAGGAGAATTACCTTAGCTCGTTCCTTCCTCTTGACTTTATGGAAACGATGAGTGGCCAAGCTCTGCTGGAACGCATATGGAATTGGTGTAGGCCAAGGCACGTAAATTTTACTAGTCGTCAGAAAGGTTTGAACTCCTTTTAGGCATCGTTTGACAGCTTCTCTCGTTGCCATGCTCCTTCAAGATAGACATATCCATCCTCATGCAACTTTGAATAAGTACATTGAAGGCTTAATATCATATCAACCGCACGACGGAGACCAGTTCACTATCACTGAGGGGCAATGTGAGATTGCTCCTTTCTTTCGCAGCATAGGAAAACTCGTTGAATGTGAGACTTAACATATGCGCATCGAGGAACTTTACTTATCGTGCTGTGCCCTGCAAATTTATTCTAGTCTCGCCTCGAGTACAATTTACTGTCCATGAGGTCATCTTTCATTATCTTATTGCTGGGAAGCACCCTCCGTATTTCGATATCAGCAAAGTAGAACTGGTGACCTCCGGGGTTGGCCAGTTTATTGATAATGACATGCGAGTCATAGCTTTGAATCAGCCTGGGTCAACTATTGCATCGGCGACTTGGCTCTCCAGAAGCAGTCGCTCTAGGGAAGAACCGCATTCTCTAACGTCCTTCAAGGACTTTTGCTCATATTATCAAGGTTGCTGGCCCAATGGAGACACGTATACCGCATCAAATTATATTGCCTTTTACCTGGTACATGTTTTCGCAAATGGGCGTCCATTGGGTGATGTCTTTACAATACCTTCTCTTCCTTCATGGCTCGAGGATCCTTCAAAATCAGCCAATCTTGTTGTTCTGGGGAAGGACCGAAGAGGTAATATTCGCGAAATGATACTGGAACCTTCACTGTTACTCCCTACTGCACCTCCTCTTGGTTTCGTGGCTTCGACAGAGGCTGATGTTCTTGCGTGGTTGAATCACGAGCGCCTTGGAGCATTTTGTTTATGTCCTTCAGACTGCGGAGCAGAGCTGATTTTTGTCCTGAGATATAATCATAAAAATCTATGGGTTCTTCTGCGCACCACTGGTCGAGGTGTACAAACCCTGCCCAATGTAGATTTCTACCATGAATTCGGACATATAACTGCAGAAGGCCTTTTTCGCAGTCCGGTGAATCTTTTGCTTGTGTTATTTGGATGTCAACTGAGCCTCTGTTCAGGACAACGAGACAGCACCAGACCGCCTCTTAGACGCTTTTGATAGCCTTCCAAACAGTGTTGATAGTCACGGTAGCCTATCCACACTTCGTGTCCTGGCATCATTTCCGTCTGAACCAAGCCTAACATGCAACGTGGCTCACAGAGTAAAACTTCCGCCAGTAGCCACGCTCAATGTGGCAACGTTTGAATCCGTTACAGAAGCCATTCAAGGGGCCGACATCGTTGAAACTTTAATATCCAGCATGCAGGACAAAAGAAATTCCTTTACAGACGAAATGTTCAGCTCTCTACCATCTTTGCAATCGACACCACCTGTAGTTCAAAGTCCGATACGATATCTTAAGACAGATCCGGTGTCATCTGTGTCTCCGCCTCGGACCCGATCTAAATCCTCACGGACAAAGGAGATTTCACTTACGGTCTTTGACCGAGCAGAGAAGAGTGCTTCGCTTCCTGATCCAGAAGGAAGTGCTGCTACAATCCGCGAGACAAGAAGGAAAAAGTCAACTTCGCTTACTGTATCTCGACAAGGAGAAGCTGTTCCTTCTTCATCTCGCCTGGGACAGAGAGCTTTGCCAGGTTCTCCCAAACCTTATGTAAAAATTAATAAAAGTAGCGAAGGTGCAGAGTCTCTTTCATCTGTTAAACATTCGCCTATTCTCCGGCGAAGCCCCCGCGAACATAAGGTATCATCTACTACGTCCTAATTAATGAGAATCTTATCCTTCTGTAACACTGCAACCTAGCGGATTCACCGTGCTTTCTATTGCGTGAAAAAAAGTCTTCGAATACGCTCACAATAAATCATATACCGCTATCCTCAATTTCATTTCCCAGATCCCTTAGATAGCAATGAAAGGGGCTCCTTCATTCACACCATGACCTTAGACCTATCATATTACAAGTGAAACGCTATTGGGAAAGAGGCTGACTCAAGTTCAGACCGCTTCAACTGCTCTTTATTAGTGGCAAGGTTGCCGTCGCTATTGGTATTGTGCTCCAGAGCTCCTTTTCTGGTGCGAATCAAGCATTACTAAAGAATTATCAAGATAAAAAAGCGTTCGATTGCTGGGGCGTTGGTCATGGCAGATCTAATCCAAACTTGGCAAGTTTGCTTTCTATATATCAAGTGCAAACCGAGTTAGATTTGAAGCTTGTCTTTCTTTTTGATCATTGATGTATGGTTCAGCTGTTCGTGCCCTAATAAATGATTGCAACCATCAGCATTCATGATTAACAGCCAACAACATCCTTGTGCAGTTTGTAAAACAAGGCATATGAATGTCTCTCGGAGAATGAAGCCTGCGCCGATGGCCGACACCTTGACCAGTAGTCGTATCGATCATACTGTCTGTTAGCTGCTGGGAGTTGTCATTGAGTCCATTACAGCTTCCATGACCGTCTATCGAATGATTGCTTCTGTTGAGGATATGACTTGCAGCGACCGACTGCTTCGGAGGACTTCCTAATTCTGACTTACCTCCCCGCCATAAGCCAGATCCATCAACATAGTGTTACATGCTTTTCTAATGAAGTCTTGCTTTTGCTTAGTCTTCTCAGTTTACCTGGTGTTTCCTTGATGATCCATTTACAGGTCTGACATGCTCTTGGATGCCTCTGGTGTTACATCTCTCTTTCTTTCTAAGTCTAGGTGGCAGCAGTGTACTTGATCACAACCAGGGTCACTTCAAGATTCTGAGTTTACCTCTGCTGCTAGGCACTTAGCAAGGGTCTCTTTTGCCTCCTCTAGTCTTTCCATGATGGAAAATGTCCCCAAGGAGGAGGAATACTTTGAGAGTGATCTAAAAGGGGATTGTGACAACACTTCCACAGATCTCATAGATAACACCAGTAATAGACATGTCACTGGTGAAGGTATTTATAAAAGGCTCTAACTGAGTGCAGTAAGGTTAGAGCTGGGACTAAGTATTGAGTTCTAAAATTCAAAGCTCTAACTGAGTGCAGTGAGGTTACAGTTGAGACTAAGCATTGTGTTGGAAACTTAAGGCTCTAACTGAGTGCAGCAAAGTTAGAGCCAGGACTAAGTATTGAGTTAAATGTCAAAGACCTAACTGAGCACAGCAAGGTTAGGTCCAGGTCCTAGCAAAAACTATAAGCCTGTGCTGAAGGCATGGACTACAGCTTTCTATATAGAATGTGACGACCGTTTCGTGGGAATTTCCTTTTTTGGACGATGCTTGTGTAATTCTGACTAAGGCTGACCAAGAACCTTCCTTTTAGAGTAACTACTTCAGAGTTGGCTTATTTTTACACTGTAAAATTAGTGGAAAAATTGTAATATAAATTGTAAACACCTTT
>JABCKS010025730.1:0-10902 GCA_018851325.1 Termitomyces sp. DKA19 | reverse complement strand
TAGTCAGAGATGTTGGTAACTGTACTCAGCAACAGATGGGTCTTATCAGCAGCTATCAGCATATCATGTCATTTTGTAATTATTGACTTGGCTACTTTTTGTGTCATTGTTATAGGTTGTCCTTTTTTCTAGTAATGAGGAGCATTCATTGTTTATGTAAGTTCCTCTGCCTACAGGTTTCAGCATTCTCTTTAGCTTACAGGCTTCAGCTTTTTAGAGAATTAGGATGCTTTATATTACACTTGCTGTCCTCAGTACTGAGGCAGCCATATCAACTTTGACTTGGGAGGATTCAAACATGTTGCAGCAATTCCATAATAGAGACATAGAGGACTTTGGACAGTTCCATATCAATGATCAAGAAGTAGTGTTTCAGGGGAACACTATGTATAATGCTTAGCTAAAGGGATATGTTCTCCTTGAATGTACTAGGCCAATTAAAATGGAGAAGCTAGAGTCTCACTCTCTATTGATAGGTATCTGAGATGGGATAAGAAATAGTCTTACAGTACATCCACAGCAGACAGACTGAGAGGAAGTAGCCCTCCTAGCTGGTTTGGCTATAATGGAAGGAGTGGAAGTGACTCAGGACAGGATTCACTTAGAAGTGATTATGCTTCCCTACCACCCTCTAGACTACATTGTAGAGTATTTGGTCTAAGAAGGAGGTAGTGGAGAACCTAGAAAAGGACCACCTTTTCCTGGTCAAGAACCATCACCACTCCTAGGAGGGGGTCCTCCAGACCCTGAAGGACCAGATCATGGTCTAGCAGAGGAAGGGAGTGATGATGTGGGATGCAGAGCTGGACAGAAAAAGACTACAGTCTTCTTCAAGAGATAGCTATAGTAGTTCTTAATGCTGCTGCAACATTGTGGATACTTTACCACTCCAGAAGTGGAGGAAGATTATGAGTATCACTGCCAAACAATGCATGATTGTCTAAGGGTAGTGAAGAAACAGTTGCTTACTGTCTGTCTGGCTATACCAGAAGGACTCAAGCTGAAAAGAAGTGATCCACTGAAGATAATCATTCTGTACACTAGGTTATTTATATTCAGTAAATTTGAAGACTGGCTGATGAGTATTTGCATGTTTCATATAGTAGCACAATATGGTGGGGATGGGTGCAAATGTGAGAAAGTCCTAATTTTGATGGACTTTCTAGCTGCAGGCACTCTGAAATAGTACCTTTGACATGTAATATATGTCAACAAGGCACAGTTCTATTGGAGGTCTGAAAATGTAGTCCTCAGATTGTACAATCAATTTATACAATCCTTAACAATGCAGGATGCCCACAATGTAGTCTATGTGATTGAAGAGGGAGTGCAAGGCTTTTACAATGCCTTGTTTAACTATACTCAAAACATGGCTATATTCCCTGACAAATTTACAATTTGTAAGCAATTCTTGTAGGTTATATCCTCCAATATGCTTGTTGTATTAATATATGACAGCAAACTCACTCCTAAGGTAAATACCATTAAGGAGCTTGTTTTGGAGGCTAAGGCCTACAAAAACAGTATTAAGACTATGGCACACTATTTAAAGTGTAGCAGAAGGAATTGGTTTGGATAACTGTTGTTACTAGCAGCAACACAGTCTCCAAAGCTTGGAACTGCACTGGCTAAGTGGCTAAAGCCAGTGAGACAGCAAACCTGACCAAGCATACTTAGATTGATAAGAAAGACTACTGCTTATGTGGACTCAAGACCTATACCTCCTTAGGGTAGCCCAGGGTCAGGTCTTATGGGTCCTGCCCAATCTAAGGGAGCTGTGCAGGTGGCAAACAAATATCTTGCCACAGGGGACAATGTGGTGACCATAGTATTGGGCCACCTAGGCAATGATGCTGGGTAATCTGTGACTTGCTACATATGTAGGAAGTCCAGTCACTTTGCCTAAGATTGCAGGAAGCTGGCTTAGCTAGCTTCTTATATATTTGTGCAAGTACCCCATACTGCCACTCTGTCAGATGTTAATGACACTAATGATGAACAAGACAATGATCCTGGAGATATTAGCAATGAACAGGCTGCTAAGTCCAATGAGACTCAAATAGGAGAGGATGAGTATATTGAGTTGACAATGTACAAGAATGAGTACTATACTTAAGGTAGTGACAGTGAGAGACTGTTCACCCTCATTGAAGTTCCTACAGCCAAGCATAGAGTATGCAAACCTAGTAAAGAGGTTTGTATGCAGAAGGTTAGAATTATTACAATGAAGGATGCTATCAATCAACTAGTGCTGCCAGCATAAGACAAAGAATGTCTTATTACCTGGATGAAGGTTAACAACTATAGGGCATGGATGTTGTAGGATTTAGGAAGTGTGACTTTCAGAATAACTCCATCATTTGCCTATATGGCCAGGATATATATGGCTTCCTTAGCCACACCAATCACCCTGCAGTTAAGAACAATTGGTAGTTGTTCCATAGTAAACTATAGAGCTAGGATGACTATGAAGTCCCTAGTAAGTTCTGCAATATCTATGTAGACATTGCCAACTTTGATTGCTATAACATAATTGTAGGCATGCCATTCATGATGACACATCATGTTCTCTTGGACTTCCAGAATGACCAGGTGGTTATTGATGGAGTAGTGACTCCAGCTTATAAGTTGGAGCTGGAGAACCTGGATAGTCACATGTGGTGCTTCTGCACAGTAGAAAAGTAGCACAATACATAGCCCTGACTATGTAGTGGACTAAAATGGCCCACCATAGAGGAAGTAGAGGACAAAAATGGCCCACCATGGAGGAAGTAGAGGACAAAGATGGGGTCTGGGTAACTGATAGTCTATCCAGGGGTCACCTATCCCTCTACTACTGCTCAAAGAAGAGTATCAACAGAGTACTCTTCCTAAGGGGGAGAGAGTGCACCTTAGTGTGTCAAAGTTGGCTGAACAGGGACTTCTAGAAGTAGAGGTTATGCAGTAGATGATTGAAAAGGATTGGCCTGATCCTTCACTGTTGAGAGAACAGAGGATTTGGGATAGATCAATCTCAAAACCTACTTTCAAATAGTCATATGACCCTTGTATGCTACATAAGTAGAATCAGGTCATTGCAGACCTGACACAGTAAGAAGAGGTATAGAAAATAACCCTTGGTGCTGAGATGTATTGGATGGCATTGGAGAATGAAATATCTGAACTAAGTGAGTTTGAATACTTGTAGAATGAAGCAAGGTGTAGGACTGAATGTAGTCCTACATAGCTGAACATTCCAGATAAATCAGAGATTCATCTAATGGCCTTGTATAATAAGTATGCAAAGTCAGTACCACTGTCTAAACTAGCCAAGGATAATTGATGGCCTTAGTTAAGAAAGGACAAAGGGAAGGCTTAGCCTTCCAGGCTGATAGAAGGCAACATTCCATGCCTTCAGCAACAGTGGTATAATAAGTTTCAAGATATTGTCAATGGCATATAGAAGGAACTGCCTCCATGGCATGAGGTTAACTATGAGATAAATCTTATAAATGAGTCTGAACATTACTTATACTTCATACTAAGGTGGCTGAAATCATTTCAGCAACAATTGCAGGATAAAATTGACTGCTATGTGTGAGTCAAGTGGTAGGAATTGTGTGCAGCTGATCAGGTTGCACCATTACCATGTATTCCCAAGAAAGATGGCTCCTTGCAGACAGTGCTAGATGCATGTCAACATAAGGATAACATAGTTAAGGACATAATACCCTTACCCAATCAGGAAGGTCATTTGGGAAGATGTTGCCTGCATGCCTATAAGGTCAAAGATTGACCTTACAAATACATATGAGCAGGTGAGGATATGTACTTTGGACATACCTAAAAATGCATTTATAACCATTACTGGTATATATTGCAGTAATATTATGCAAATTGGTGACTGTAATGTGCCAGCAACATCTTACAGCTCTTTGTCTGAGATAAATGTCTTTTGCTGGAATGTAATTGAGTGATTTTAGTAAGAATTGGTCACTAAAACAACTATTGGCCACCAAAGCAACCCCTAAATTGATTTATCTTGAAGTGGCTGCATAGCTATGGTTGACTTTATGTACTGATTCCAAGAAATAGGAGATGACCAAGAAGATAAAAAGAGAGGTGGGAGGGTGTGCAAAAAGATTGTACAACTAAGAGAATAAAACTCTAGGACCAAAGAAAAAACAATGTTAGAATATTAAAGATAGATAGTCTGTACTAATCATGAACTTGTTATGAGAATGAAACTTCAAGGCTTGGACTGAGGATGTTCCCTCTCAGCTACACCAGAAAGTCCCTGCCTAGAAAGGAAAAATCATCTCCTTTGTCAATATATTATTGTCTCTACCCCTTCTATCAATTCTCTAAAGTTGCAGGTAGAAATTGAGACAACAAGTATCCAGTAGACTCTCAGTATTGTTGCCCTACTGAATAGTGGGGTAACTGGCCTTTTTCTTGACACAGGATATGTGAAATGATACCATCTTACTACTTAACCACTTACATGCCCTATTCCAGTATACAATATCAATGGCATCTCCAATGAAGCTAGCTTCATTTGCCTAGTAGTGGACTTAGTCTTCCATTACCAAACTTATTTAAAGCATGCAGTCTTTGCCATCACTAGCTTGAGAAAAAAGGACATGATTTTGGATTCATGTACACAAAAATATCTTTATAAAAGTTTGTTTGAGTGAAAACTACAGTGCTTGATGAAATGAAAACTCATTGACTGATGACTGTGATGAAACATTACATAGAGTAGTGATGTGGAATGAGATCTGACAGAATAACAGCAGTGGTGATGATTGCTACTCTGTAAAGTTGTCAAAAAATGCTGAAAAATATGGTGAATGAGTGACTCTGTGCTCACCTGAGTGAAACTGTGCTCACCTGAGTGAAAATGGATGGAGGGGAGAGTGCAAGTCCATTGCATAGAGGGAAAAAGGGGTGTGCAAAACTGTTGCATGGAAAAAAGGAAAATGCAAGACCATTACATGTAATGCAGGTGATCAAGACATCAGACCCTACTATTACCGAACTCAGCATCCGCCAAAAAAGACACATTGGCACTGAGTCAGAACAGTCACAAGTCATGATGATCTGAGGTGTACCTGCTGTCTGCGCAGAGGCCTCCGAAAACACTCCTCGCCCCCGGAACCCGCATTTACATCGAACAAGACCCTCAGTCATTGCTACACAGACTGAGGGTGAGCTTGACTTATACAGATATGATTGTAACGAGTCTGCTGACTGTACCTTAGATTAGATACTTACTAGTATCTGTGATTCCTAAGTACAGAATGGAGTCATTGTTACACAGACTGAGGATTAGATACTTACTAGTATCTGTGTTTTTCAGGTCCCACGGGTTCAGTTTCCAACATGGCCCTCCAGAGGTGGTCCTTGCGGACACCTGACCTACTGCACAATACATCTGATTCATTCTGTGTTCTTAATGCATGTTCCCATATAGGGCCATGTTGCAGGTGATACAGATTGCCTCTGGATGCTTGTTGAAATATTTACGAGGTTCAGGAGTATTTGAAAGTTGCCGTTCAAAGAGAAACAAGGAGAAGTAAATTGAGTGAGGCTCGAGTTCTTGAAGGCGCGAGAGTGACATACAATCATCGTAATTAGCCACATGATGTACTGTAAGGGTCTGCTATACAACTCTCAATCAGGTAGATAGCCCCTGAAGTAATAGGAAAGCGTCTGGGTTATCACTCATACTGGTCGTCGTTTGAGAAAACAGTCAACAACAACCGCGTCACTTTCACCCCCGCCATGGACTTTGGGCCAATATTCTGTCAACAATGCAAGGAGCCACTCTCTGTCAGTCCCAAACCTCTTTTTTATCAGGGTTAAGTCGAGATCTATAACTGTGCTTGTTCAGCTCGATGCATCTCTTATCGACCTGTTACCATCTACATATGACATGATAACTGCGACCTTGCCACCTCCACAAACATACTCACAACGACAGGCCACCTGGGCGACAACTTTATCATCTCCTTCCTCGTCTTCTGCAAAAGATGCTTGGACAAGAACACGTAATATCAGCGCATCGCCTAATATTTTCTCCTCGCGAGCACAAGGAAAGCAATCGCAACGAAGTAGTGTTGTTTCGGATGCACCAATGCCCAATGAGTCTTTTGTCCTCTTGCAAGAGAGTACGATACGGGATATACCGCCTTCAGTCCCGTCCCAAATCCACTCAAAGAAAGGGTCTTTGAAGACACGTCGCACCCCTGTCAAGTCTGTTGACGTCCAGGCCGTTACACAATTTGAACCTGACTATGATCCATCCCCCCTCTCTCATCATCTGCGTTCTACCGCACGCCTTCTTAATATACTCTCTTCACGAACTGATATCGATCATCCTCTCTGTGCAGAATGTACTCGGGTTTTATTTCAGAATCTTCAACGCCAGCTTGATGAAACGAAACGTGAGCGGGATGGGTATATTGCTTTCGAAAAAGAGGTTAGAAAAGAACGTGAAAAAGAAGAACAAAGTTCATTCAAAGAGGAAATTGAGAAGAAAATAGAGAAATTCAAGCACGAAGAGCGCCTGGCAATAGAGCAACTCAAAGAAGCGGAACGTGAACGCCAGCAGCTAGATGAGGAATTAAGACAGTTACAAATCGATGAACAGGCATTAGAAGTTGAGGAGGCCGAGTTAGTTTCGCGATTGTCTCATATTAACATGGCTAAATCGCTTGCACAGGTTCTGGAGAGCTCATAACGATTATATCTTGACTGCTGAACAGCAAGCTGCCCAACTAGCTTCCCTTCGTGCGGCATACACGGCGGACATGAGCACCCTAGAGAAACTTGAACGCACCAATGTTTACAATGACGCTTTTTGTATCGGTCATGATGGTGTATTTGGTACTATCAATGGCCTACGGCTTGGGCGCATTCCTGGAGTTCCTGTGGGTATTTTTCGTAATTTGTACACTCTTCTTGCTGAAATAGGACCCGTCAAGGTCGAGTGGGTAGAGATTAATGCAGCATGGGGCCAGACTCTCTTATTGCTGTACACTATTGCTCGCAAACTTGATTATACTTTCGAGCAGTAAGTTCCAAGACCGGTGATAGCAATTTTGGCTCTCATGGACGTATAGTTATCGACTTGTTCCAATGGGTTCGTTCTCACGTATCGAAAAGACCACTGGAGACAAGGCAATTTACGAGCTTCACGGTTCTGGAGATTTGCATTTTGGACGCTTACTTCATAATCGACGGTTTGATATAGCAATGGTGGCCTTTCTAGACTGCCTCAAACATCTTATTGATCATGTGAAATCTCAGGATCCGAGCGTCGAGTTTCCTCATCAGTGAGTGCATCGTCCCACCAATATCTTTGCTGATAATGTGTACCAGGATCTCCAAGGATAGAATTGGAGAAGTGTCAGTCAAGCTTCAGTTCAACCAGGAAGAGGCATGGACTCGATCTCTTCGCCATGTTCTCCTTGCCCTCAAAATCTGTCTTAAATGGACAACTAATGGAGCAAACGGCTAATATTATTATCTTCGGATTGCCAATATCACTGGAGGAGTATATTGTACAGAGTATTATGTTAGTGTCCAATAGGATTCATTTACTCCCTACAGTTTCATTGATTTATATTATGATGTTCGAGGTGATCTTTATGTAATCAGTATTGCATATTTTCTCAGGTTCATGGTTATAATCAATTTTCAAGCGTAAAGAAAGTAAGTAACCTTCATTTTACGCCAAGATGGGGAGCAAGTGGTGATTCTTAAGGTCTAAGTACCTTCTGCTGACGCCGGCGGCCAGCGTCTTGTGTTGTTCGCGTCGAACATCTAGTGACTACCGTATAGCCCACCAAGCTTCCGAATATTTCTTACATTTTCATACATCGTCATCGGGATAGATCGCAACAGAACAATCAGGATATTTGTCATTTGAAAAGTATATGACTCCGAGGGGATAAAACGGCGAAAGGGGACTAACAAAGATGTGATTGTACATTCTTATGATACGACAGGGCTCAGTATCAAAACTCCGGCATTTTCTGGATCTACGCTGCACGGTATACCATACCTACATCCGAATTATCAAGATATAGCTCTTACAGAAAGAAAAGGACACACTTATCCATGATTCTAGTGATTGCCTCCTTCAGGACTGGCTTACCAGCGGAGTGTAACCCTTTACCAACAATGATGCGAACGAACGAGGCTTGATTGGTGTATGCGTGGCGAAGTGCGCGTTCAGTTTGTTGCACTGCCTCTGCTACGCGCAGGCCATGTACGTCAATCTCATGCGGGAGACGTTTACGAAGATCGTTGCGCGCTATCATCCAAGGAATCAATAATGAATATGGGAACTTTGACTAATATTCAACGAGAAAGAAAAACAAGAGATAAAATTATATATCAGGTGAACTAGATGGGTATTTCTTGTCCAAGCCGGTCAAAAAATCCACATGACACAATATAAAACCAAAATCAACGACTCACCCTTGAAGAACCGCTTGGCGGCCTTCCCATGGAGTCTCCTTGCCAAATCCTCCTGCTCCTGCATTTTATGCTTCAGAAACAAAACTTTGACTCCGTGTATGTGTTCTGATTCCTTTTTCAGCCGTATATGTTCCGCCTCGGCAGCACGAGCTTCGCTTCTCAGCACTTCAGCACGAGAATACATAATCGCAGCAGGATGAGGCGAGATCATGCTCGCCGCGTCTGTTTCTGTTTCTGTTTCTTGCCCTGTATCTTCATTGCGGATGCCATCGGGAGGCGAGTCGCCATTGGTTTCATGATGGACTTGCTGGTCGTGGTCACGTCTTTCGACTGCAAGGCTTGGGACCAGAGCAGAGTAGGGTTCTGGTCCTGCTTTGAATTCGGGTTCTGGCTCTTCAGGCTGAATTGGCTCTGGGACAGGATCAGGATCGCGCTGCGGACGTACGACGGGTGTGGAAAAGTACTCAACGGCTGAGGGAACCGGCTGGGCCGTAACCACCTCCACTGTAGTACTTGGAACACATACTTCCACAGAGACCGAAGCATGCCCGAAACTTGGAAGTAGAGCATGTTGTAGGACAAGCGGGGAAAGCTCACGAACAGGTGTCGTGAGCCCGTCATCCTCGTCCTCGTCCACAGGTACGGATTTCAAGTGCGCAGAGCCTGCAAGTGGTGGGGTCTGTAGCGGATCACCATCATCATCTCTCGTGTAGTATTTCGTACTTATGTTTGGGACTGGCAGAGGTTGTGCTTCAGCTGGGGACGAAGCTTTCATGGCTGGCATTGCACTCGCACGGATATACCGGATAGTAGAATTGGGCACGGGAAGTGGTTGAGTCACAGAGGATGCGTGTAAAGTATGACTTGTGTCATGAACGGGCCCGAGGACGGGAGGTCGTGTACATTGTTCGTCCTGTTCGCCGATGAAATGTTCCTCGATGGTAGAGAGACGATCTACGACATGGCTATCACGGACAGCAGAAAGGAGAGTGCATGGAGGAGTGAGACGTGATATTGAGGTAGAAAACATGGAAAGCTTGTTATTGTTCTCTGTGGAAGTTCCGGTGAGGTTGTCGGAGTGAGCCACGCTGGACTCAAATTCCCCTTCAAGAAATATGCTTGGGGGTGTAGGTGGCAAGCTAGGACAGATAGGAGAAGAAGACGCAGGCGAAGGTTCTGGAACATAGTGACGAATATGAGTCGGTACTGAGGGGCGGGAATTTCGCGGGTGGTGGGTGCGGCGTGGTCTGGCGGGATTGAGAGTTTCACTGAATACAAGGCCAAGTACCGTAAAAAGGAGTACTATTAGCTCTCGAGAGAGATTGGGAGTGAAATAGAAGTCGACTGCAACGCGGAGTGCGTAGGCAAGATAGGGATCGAGAAGTAAGGAGCCAGTGGATTGATGATGTACAGTTACACCCTCCCACAGACCGACGAGCACAGGCCCGAACCGGCCCAAGGAGTTGTCGAGACTATTGAGGAACAGTCGCAGCGCGAGGCCAGTCGCAATTGAGAGGAGAATGTCCATGATTTGGTATTTAAGGCCGTGGACTGCGCATTGCACTGGGACATGTGTTGTATCTACGCAAGCGTCACCCTCGTGTTCCCCACTCCTTATCAGTCAGAGGGTCTCCTGACCATGCAACGATGAATCCCTCGAGGTTGACCACAATTTGATCGGATCAAATGTTAGTTGGGGTTGGACCTGACCATTGTTGGACCACATACACCTAGCGCGATATATAGCTAGGACAGGTTGGAGCAAAGAGAGGGAAGAGAAACCCGAAGTGATTGATATATTGGAGCTCATTCATTTAGGTTAGCAAATCTTCGTCCGTAGTACTCGAACAATCATATCATCGCAAGAACTAGAGAAACTTGCACAATCAGGAGTATTGGGAGTGGCTATTTTTCTGATTGTATAGTGGGCAACTGGGAGACGGAGGGAAACTCGAATGAGAGGCTTTGCAGCAAGCAATAACATCGATACTTACTAGTAGATAAAGTTTCGTCCAGCTAACACCGAGCTGTCCTGTATCACTTATATTCAGCTAAGCAGCAAAGTGTTTGCCTCTGATACTTTAAAGATTGGATAGGTCCTTATGAACATTCAAAGCTCCTGCCTTATGCCATTTTTGAAGTAGAACTAGAGGTATGTATAGTGCATGATTTCTCCAACAGAGGACAGGCCTCTATGAAATAAACAGAGCTAGATAGGGCTGGATAGCCAGATCTAGGGGAGGAAAGAATAGTGGACTCAGGCTTCATTGACAAAGTTATTTATAGAACCACTGTCAACTAAGGTGTTGATAGTGTCAGGATAGGAAAAGGGATTGGGAAACATTTGGAGAAGGAAAGTCTGAGAGGATTGGGAGAATACAGTGGCTCAAAAAACTGTCCCAATGTTTTATACTTTTTGAAAGATGACATTGG